>JAWQFJ010007714.1:7500-23979 GCA_034096865.1 Theodoxus fluviatilis
TCCGTCCATCCATCCATTTTTCATCATATATATTCATCCTTTCATTCAATTATTCATCCATTCTTTAATCTTTTCATTCAACCACCCAATCCATCCATCTACCCATCCATCCATATATCCTTCCATTTACTCAACCTTTCGTTAAATCGATCATTCATGCATCATTTATCTATCCACGTACCAATTAGTCCATCCATCCATCCATCCATCCATCCACTCATCCATCCAGCCATTCATTCGTCCATCCATCTAACCAGTCATCCATCCATCTATCCATCCATCATCTATTCATCCATTCATTCAGTCATCCATCCACCCACCCACCCATCTTCCATCCATCCATTAACCACATATCCTTTTATTTTAATCATCCATCCATCATCCATCCGACGACAACTTTATCCTGCAGTCCCCATCGTTATTTACCAGCACCAGGGCGTGAGATGCCCGTCGAAAAGAAACTCTAGACTGCGCATTACTACAGTGTTAACTTGGTAAAGGAGATTTCCACCTCGAGTGTGTCTGAGGCGCAAAGGCGGACTACAGTTGAGGCAGTGAGCGGGTTGGAAGTGACGCGATCACAGGAGACTGATTAATGCACCCCGGGGATGCAGAGCTGTGTGCCAGGATCGTGACGTTAGTGCGGAGGTGGGGGTCGGCTCGTGCGGCTCGTGATTTCCTTGACCCCTGCTGATCTTTCGTCATGGGCAGTGCGTGACAAATGAGAGACAGTCCATGACTTCCACCCTGTGCCTCGGCGAGGCAGATGAAAGAGGCCATCACACAGTGTGAAGAGGCATTTTTGGCGACTGGCGGGCACCTGAGGTTATGATCCAGCCATGCATTGTAAAGGACGACCGCCCCCCAGGGCGCTCTGCCACATGGAGCAGTAGAGGCAGGTTTCACGGTCGCTGGCCTCGGGCTACGCAAGCGATATTGGTGTGCAATGGTTTTTTCCCCGTTGTGTCTATGATGAAAATGATTTCAACCATTTATTTTAATCACTTGAAGCGAATGTGTGCACTCCTGTGTTTATTAAGCGCGTGAATGGGTGAGAAATGTAGACAGACATGACTTCCCTCTTTCGGCAGGCCGAATCAAAATATTAAGAACAAAAACCAAAATACAAAGAGGCATAGCAAGCACACGGAGCGGAAGTTGTAATGTTTAGCAACACCCAATTTCACGCAGATGGAAAATGACGTGCTTTTGTTGGCAAAATCGACTCGAGATCACCCCTGAGTTTGCATCAGTCTTGTGTGTCCTCGAAAACAGGAAGAGGAGGTAACAAAACAAGCTTAATTTATCATCATCTGCTGTGCAGCACCAACTCAAAAACAACCCAGACACTTTCTGTAACTCATTTATAATATCAGAAAGTTTTTATACGCCAAGGACCGCTGTGTCATGTGAAAATGAAAATAAAGGGTTAGATTGGGCGTCGTGTCAGTCTACGTTTTGTAACGATCGCAACGAAAAAAATCGGCTTTTCCCCCATAAAGCCTGAAGAAATGACGGTACTGATCTTATCTCCATACTCCCCCGCACTGAAAACAGCATGGACACACAAGAATCCACGTAGTTTGATTGTATTTGGCTTAATGTTCAGGTTTTTCTGCTGTACTGTCTACAATTTATAACGACCGCAACGAACTGTCGGAGGTAAGTTTACATGCATTTCCCAGTAGTAGTATGGGTTGAACTGATGATTCCTTTTCACTTGCTTCACTTCCTGAAGACGTGTGGGAACGATTGCCAACGTTAGAATATAGTCAGCAGTTTGCGGATGTTAGAATAGAGACAGACGGCTGTTTCGGTCGGGAACATGGAGGCATTAATTTAAGTTTGAGTACCTGAATAGGGTGTTGTTAGCCGATCCCCGAGTTCCATTCACCTAAACGTGCGACTCTTGAGATAGATAGGTAGCTTTCTTCTCCTCAAATATACTTTTTAAGGGTGTTGGTGCCGTCACTAGTGTGTTAGAAAAAAGACAAAAAAGTGAGGGGATTGTGGAAGGAAAAAATGTTTGGGGATTATGCTATCTTTAAGTGTGTTTAGATTTGAGAAAATGAGTACTTTGATTCAAACTTTCCTTCACTTTCTGGACACATTAGTTAATAACCCGCAACACAGGAGTGTGGCAAAACACGAAAAACTGTCCGGAGAATGAAAGCAGACGACAGACCGTGCGTACCTCATCCCTCTTCTCACTCGGCTGAAATCCTCCCCCTCCTCGTCCTCGTTCTCCTCGTCCTCCCTCCTCGTTCTCCTTTTCCTCTTCCTCCTCCTCCTCCTCCTCTGCCTCGTCGTCGTCGTCGCCCTCCTTCTCCGCCTCCTCCTCCTCCTCCTCCTCCTCCTCCTCCTCCTCCTCCTCCTCCTCCTCCTCCTCCTCCTCCTCCTCCTCCTCCTCCTCCTTCTCCTTCTTCTCCTCCTCCTCCTCGTTCCCCTCCTCCTCCTCCTCGTTCCCCTCCTATTCCTCCTCCTCCTCCTCCTCCTCCTCCTCCTCCTCCTCCTCCTCCTCCTCCTCCTCCTCCTTGTACGCCTCCTCCTCCTCTTCCTCGTCCTCCTCCTTGTTCTCTTCCTCGTCCTCCTCCTTGTTCTCTTCCTCGTCCTCCTCCTCGTCCTCTCTCCTCCTCCAAAACAGGCACCAAGAGTGAGTGAAAATATTCTAGGTGTCCCAGACAGAGATGTAGTGATGAAATGCTACTTACTTGCTTGGGTGCAGATAACAGCGGGCTTCATGGCTCTCCCCACCCCCCTATCCCATCTCCTCCTCCTTAACGAAAGCCTTATCAGTGTGATCGTGCTTCAAGTACAGAAATGGACAGGAGTTATCATTCCCCACAGCATCCTTATCTCTAACACTCCTCCTCCTCTCCTTTCCTCCCAGACCAGAAGCCTTGTCAATGGAAACGTCCTTTAACATAGCAGCGCAAAATGGCATCGGACACATGATGATTGAAAATGGCATCGGACACATGATGATTGAAAATGGCATCGGACACATGATGATTGAAAATGGCATCGGACACATGATGATTGAAAATGGCATCGGACACGTGATGATTGAAAATGGCATCGGACACATGATGATTGAAAATGGCATCGGACACATGATGATTGAAAATGGCATCGGACACATGATGATTGAAAATGGCATCGGACACATGATGATTGAAAATGGCATCGGACACATGATGATTGAAAATGGCATCGGACACATGATGATTGAAAATGGCATCGGACACATGATGATTGAAAATGGCATCGGACACATGATGATTGAAAATGGCATCGGACACATGATGATTGAAAATGAAGATGTCAAAACTGCTGCAGAACTAATCAAAGCATGGTTCACTGTTGAAAGTGCTGACTCACGCTGACATACTCAATCAAGCACGCGTGTTTGAGAATAAGTCGATTCTGAATTTTATTCTAGATCAATTTATTGATGAGACATTGATGAAACGCTTTAATGACACAATGGGTTATATATTCGTCATATTTAGTTATTGCAATATATGTGAAGAGTTAAAATGTTTTGATAGAGCAGCATCAGTTGGCAAATAGTCCACTTGGTAGCCATGCCAAGCGTTGGCTTTTCACATTGTGATGTAAACCAGCGAGAGACCTTAGTAGCAGACATCATTATAGGCAGTGCGAACAAAGATGTCTGCGCAAATATGTTTTGCTTCGAAGGGAATCACCTAAGACTATGACAGGAGGTGTGAACTTGTGTACAGAGTAATCTTTATCAATATGAAGCATCAGCAGGCATTATTTCATACTTAGACGGCAGTTTGCATCCGGCATTGCTCTCTGCAAAGAAAACAAATTATGAAGCCCACTCCCAACCCAAACTTTTGCAAATGCTCCAGCCCGAGACGATTTCTTAAAGGATGCATGGCTGTGTTTTGCTCTTTTCACATTGGGAAGATCTGAAAGTCAAAGTTCAACTCCAGGAAATGATTTTGTTCTGCTCTAAGGGATTTATGAAGCAGGAAGGCAATGACGCAGGCCTGAGAACGTCCCAAGAACCTTTATTGCTAAGCTACTTGACATGTCTTACTGCATCGTCGGCTCCATCACTTCAAATCTTACTTCCCACCGATTTCATCAAATTCACCATGCGCCCACGCGTGCGGATAAAGATGCGTTTGGCGGCGACCATGACTGCAGACGCTACATGTGTCGGGGACGGTGTCTAGCAGAACAACAACCAACAAAACCTTCCCCGTTCTTCAACAGATTGAGTTTCATAACTGGACGGGTTCGGTCTTCATGTTTGGGCGTGACTGAATACACAGGACGACTGTGTTTGTCATTTCGTTAGAACTAGTTTCTTCGAGGGTTCAATGAATTCGATCTGCAGGAACACAGTGGACTGCTGTCCAGGATTGCGTGCTCGGTGGTAAACTTCCTGCTTAACAAAGAAATTTTGAACGCACAGATCGCCTTCACAGTTCTCTTTGCGATGTGTTCGAAACCATGCGTGAAAATGTGAACCTTTTAAATCGGAAAATATGCTTAGGTTCTGCCATTCATGACTTAACTGCCTTGTGCTGGTGATTTTTTCTTCTCCTTTTCAAAACAAGTGAGATACATGAAAAAAAAACAATGTCGTCGTCTTCTGTGAAAAATAAGAAAAAAGTATCCATACTGTTAAACGTACATTCAAGTTTTATTAAACATTAGACTCTTAATTATACTCATGAATACAGTGTCTTCCTTTGCATTTCAGTAAAATTCACATTGCTATTTCAGTTTCAGTTTCAGTTTTACAGCTTGAATTAAATGAAAGAACACGTGCACGTAACCAAAACTGAGGGAATTCATCTTTAAGGATTTCAATAGAATATAAAGTTTATTCAACATGAAACATGCTGTGAACCGAAGACGTTCTGATGACATAGTCACAACGAAATATCATAATTGCTAGATAATGAGAGATAAGGGTTTCATTACGTCTTCCTCTTCACACTTGATATTGGCGTACGTGTAACTACAGACTGGTACTTGTTACAAGGGGGAGGGGCCGCTATTGCGGAGGGCCGCTATTGCGGGGGGCCGCTATTGCGGGATTTTTTCAACAAAAGTTCCTCAGGCAATTTTGATTCTTTTGTCCTAAAACGCATAAAAAACCATAATAGTTTTGTTACTTTATTTTTTGAACTTTTTTTTCCTATTGCGGGGGGCCGCTATTGCGAGATTTTTGCTCCTTAGCGATGGAAAACAGCTTCTGATTGGCTTATACCAACAGCTAGAGCTACAAACTATTAATATTCATGAGGTGCACATGCCAAGCTTTCCAACGGTATATGGCTTGCCGCAATCGCACAAACGAAATATTTTCTGATCGCTGGAAGAAAGGAGGTATTTGTACTCAACAAAAAACTTTGTTTCGGAAAAAAGCAGACAGTACCAATTAAATTGTGCTATTTTAGTACTTTTTAACGTGATTTGAACTATATGAGTAGCAGAGAGGTAATCTAGGATGGTTCAAGAACGAACGGACACAAAAATCTGAAAATCGAAGATTTTGTCATTTTGAACCCCATTTACACCAGAACATAGCCTTAAGTAACATCAAATATGGCTGATTTGGCAGCCTGTTAATTGGCATTTTGCCCAGTCTTAGCCAAAATTTCACCGCACGTGCCATTGTGTTTATGTATAGAGGGTATCTACCCAAATCGCAGTGACACATTGTGCTGGAAAATTTGACATCAACATTTAAAACCCTTTCACAAGCAAGAGATGAGCCCTTTCTATGCATTGTCTTTTCTCTAGTCCCGACTCCCCATAGCTCCGAGCCAGAGAACAAGGAAGGCTGAGACTGGGCATCATACAATGGAAAGAAAGCACGTGTTCAGAGTATTGAAACTCCACATGGTTTTCAGCAAGTGAACAGTTTTCCTTGTGTCCTTCACCACTTAGAAACATATCAAGGGCTGAGGCCACAGACAGCTTGGTTGTGAATACAAAACCAAGGTACATTATACTGGTTTACCACCTCCAGCTCTGCTCCTCCCAACTTTCATCTTTCACCTCGGCCCGTTTTATCTATGTTCACAGTCAGGCCAAGTTCTCCAGAGACACAGTACAGGTTCTCTATTTGGCGATGCAAGCCTGCTGGTGTGGTGGAGAGCAACAAAGTATCGTCTGCAAATATCAGTTTAAAAATCTTCCTCGACCCAGACAGTAGTTGCACACCATATCTCTCGTGTTTGCGGATGTACTCTGCTATGTGTTCCATGTACAAACACTCGTCAGGGTGTCACGAACGCGGCGGTCGGGGCGCTGAGCGTGATGCACGTTCTGAGCGATAGTTTTGATTATGTTGGTTAAACCTGTGTTCTTGCGTGCAGCACGAGTTCTTTGAGGCGGAGTGGCGGGGTTTTGCAATAAATGCAGCGGGGTTTTGACGGTTAGGGGCTCCCGTTCACTTGGTGTCGAACAGGCTGCGAGGTTGCTGTCGGGGAGCGGGGGGATGAGCTTGGGCTCTGTGTGGTCGGGGAATAGAGCGGTGCGAAGAGCTTGGGCTCTGTGTGACGGTGCTACGGACATGTGAGTAGACCGGGTGATTGTGCTCTGTGGTTCCGCGGTGTTTTTGCGGATTTAGCCAGTAAGTGTTGCTGTTGTACAACCTGCTGTGCGGACTGCTGTGTATGCAGTGTAAGATTGTTCTGGCCTGTGAGTGGCCTGCTTTTGTGTATGCTGTGTAAGATTGTTCTGGCCTGTGAGTGGCCTGCTTTTGTGTATGCTGTGTAAGATGGTTCTGGCCTGTGAGTGGTCTGGTTTGGTTATTAGATATTGCTGTTGTGTACCTTACCGGGTTGATTGCTGTGTATGCCGTGTAAGAGTTTCTGGCGGGGTTTATGTATATGCCGGGTAAGAGTTTCCGGCGACGTCCATAGACAAGTAGAAACAAAGTGCTGTTGTTGCAATTGACGGATTTGTCTTCTGCCGTGTCTGTAATGTAATATTGACTTGCCATGCTGAGCTTTGCGAGAGTGGTGTTGTGTACAAATATTATCTCATTCTGAAATACAAATTTTCTTCAGTTTTCAAAGTTCCCTACTCGTGTCGAGTTGTGTTTTCACTTGCTTAGACCTCGGGCAATCCGGGTCGTAACACAGGGGCTCAGTTGCCCCCTGTTTTACGCCGACCGGACAATTAAAAAAATCAGACAGGGCACCATTCCAACGTACACAGGTTTGTACATCGCATATACAGCTTTGAGCATCCTTCAAAATGTTGTTGATTGACCTGATTTTCCCAAAACTGTCCAGAGGCAACGGAATCAAAAGCCTTCCGGTAATCGAGAAGAGCCGCATACAGTCCACACATCCCCCACCCCCTCTCTGCAATAAAGTGTAATGGTCCATGGTTGAATGATCCTTTCGAAAGCCAATCTGCTCAATACAGAACTTGCTATTTTCCTCTGCCCGGTCACGTAGGTGATTTGTCAAGACAGACATGAAAACCTTACTGACACTACAAAGTAAGGATATCCCTCTGTAGTTGGCAGGATCTAACCTGTCTCCACTTTTGTGCATGGGGACGATTACTGCTTCACCCCAGTTTTGGGAAAAGTACTGTTTTTTTATACAGGAAGTTAAAAAGCGCAGTAAGGAAGGGTGATTCATAGCTACACGCTAGCTTCAAGTAATCTCCTGGGACATCGTCAATTTCTGGAGATCTTTTGAGGCTTATCCGTGAAATTGCATATTTCACTTCCTCTTCTCATATTGTGGAATCTTCGTGTTCAGCAGCCATGCATCCATCGGCTGCACCTATTACCCTTTTGTTCTGGCCAAGCCGACCTTCGAAATACGTTTTCCAGTCCATCAAATTAATCGCAGGGAGGCTAGGCTGTCATGTCTGAACACTTCTCGCCATTGTCCAGAAGGCTGCATGGGTTTTAACGTTGTTAACTAGGTTTCACCGGGATGGCTGGAGAACCCTTGTTTGCGGCCTATGCCCCAGGAGGGGTCAAAGGCGTAAGTAACTAGGTTTCACACGTCGTTCTTTTATGATTATCTTCTTTTTCTCGATTGAGATTTTTGTACTAAATTCGTAGTTCTGCATATTGTTTTTTTAAACATATACTGTGCAGCTTTTCCTGGCTTGTTTTAACGCTTGTCTTGCATTCTGTTTTGCGCAGCGGCACTCGAGGTCAAACAACTCAGGAGAACGTCTTCCTATCTCAGGGCCTACAGATGCAGTGCGGAGCATACATTCAGCGCTAGAAATAGATGTTTGGATAAAAACATGGAGTGCCATATCGACGTCTCTGCTTATTGTCTGAGATATTTAATCAAGACTGGTTTGAAATTCCGCCGTCTGCAAATTGTGTCTAACTTCGTGGGCTTTCTTGCTGTCCCAGATAAATGTACTCACTCTTTTTCCTGCTGCACTTGCCATGACAGACTACAGCCACAGAGACACCTATTTCGATATGCATGTGGCTGGATAAACTATCATTTCCCACCTTAAGGTAAAGTCTAAACTGGCAGTGTTTGTATAAAAGTAGATAACACTGTCCCAATGAGAGGAATGATTAGTCAAGCTACCCGCTATGTCGTTGTTTGCACTGCAGTTCAGAATACACGTTTGATAAATTGACATAAATTAATCAAAATTTTCCCAAAATGATTTTATGCATGATCTTGGGAGTTTCGGTAGGCAACAGTTTCAGGATATTGATAGTTTGCAACACCATAACCTCTGTCACTGTCACGAAGTGGGCGCTGGATGCAATGCTCGTGGCAAGCCTTTCAAGTTTACGTTACGTCAGTATTTTTGGTATCGTGTCATACGAGTTAATTGTGCCGTACCAGCATAATCTTGTATATACATGGACAATACTTTGATGGCTCGGGGCTCCCCATCACTTCTTGCTGAAGGTCAGCCAGGATGTTGTGCTATCGGGGAGCGTTTTGTAAAGATACAGTTGGTCACGTAAGTGGACTTGTTTGCTGTCTTTCAGTGCTCCGTGGTGTTAGCGGACACGTGTAGCTAAATTGCTACAGTTGCAATTTGCTTAAATTACTGCCGTGTTGGCAGCCAAAAGCCCCGTGGTACTTGCGGACATGTTTCCTTAAGTTATTGTTTTGTTTTGAAATACAAATCTTTTTAACATTTCAGTTTGTTGGCTTGTTTATCAATGTTTAGACCTCCGGCACACTCCATTAGTCGCTTTCATTCTCACCATTACTATGGGTATTCCAGTTGCCGGCTCTGGAGTTTACATCATCACATATCAAAACTGACACCCCTAGAAACATTAATTGTAGTCTTAGCAATTCTTCAACGGGTAGGATATTACATCTGATCTCTCTGTCCTTATAATAAGACTCCTTTGGTGGGATGTAGACACAATTAATCATAATGTCAGTTCCAGTGTAGTTCGGTATTCTATCATCATGTTATCAAGGGGACACTTTATTTCAGATACTTTTTGAGTGTATCGCTTCTTTACTAACATGAGGATTCCTCCAATCTTCGACCATTAACTGTAAAAGAGCAAAGTATCATACATGTATAATCGTCTAAAAGGAAAATTAAATCAACATTTCGAGCCACAAATGTTTCTAAAAGACAACGTATATATCAAAGAGCAAGAGAGATTTAAAAAGCCAGGTTCGCCAAGTGAAAAGGATATGCCATCCATATTCGAGCATATGATATTCAAACCTGATCTTGCTTGTTTGCAGACAGGAGAATGAAAAGCGTGCTTATCTCTGTATTGGCGTTCGTGGGAGAAAGCTGTGACGGGCCGTCGTCTTGCCCGTAAGGTTGATTCGGTGGCTATATCCGTTGTGTCACTGTCCATTCTTTTAAAGTGCGCCGTGCCGCAGTTGAGTAGATTTCGGTCTGGATCCTCGAGTGGATCACACGCAAGAATTGACGCTCGCGGCGCCCGCATGCCATCTACTTCGCCGTGTATCGGCACCGGTTGGTCACGTTGGTGGGAAGAAAGCCCCCCAAAAGAAGTATGCCGGCCTCCTGTTCCCAGGCAACGGTGGAGAGGAAGTCACTCAGACGTCAGCTGCACTCTCTTGCTCGCCACAAAGCAGACGTCCTGGCTCGTCTCGACACCGCACGTCCACGTCGCGCTCGCGGAGTTCCTCCACCTCGTCAATCCTAGGAGAGGACCGACTTCCGGTCGTTGGGATGACGACTAGGTTCTTCACGTCTCTCGCTCTGGCCCCTCGGTGGTGACGTACGGCATCACGCCTGGATCCTCTGCTGTGCCCAGCTTCAGTGCGAGCTCTGCGAGGGAATCTGTCGTTTCCGTACTTCACATAGGCACACTCTGCGGGACTTTTTGTATCTAGAGTCGAGTCATTATATTCCGGTGCATCAGCCTGGCCAAGCCTTTTGTGGTACTGTTTCAGATGCCGTGGAGTGGCATCTCAAGAGACTCGAATTCCTCTTTTTCTCCGAAGGGCACGTCCTTATTGTAGCAGAAGATGGCTTTGATAAGGTCTTGCAAGCGATACGAGAACGGGGCGCGAACTGTCGAGCTTGACATCACCCAGCCTTTCCATTCGATGAATGTCGTTCATCGTCCATGGTTCACCGGGCAGCACCTCTTGCTAGAGCCCCATCACTGACATCAGGCATTCATTGTAAGTTTCGGGCACAGTATTTTTTATTCTAAACATTCTTACGGTAGCTTTTCTTTCCAATTCGTTTGTATACTCATTTCGTTCGCCTAATATCCCAGAGACTCTATTAGTTACCCAACACAGATTAGCAATCTCAGTCTTTATTTTCTCCTGTTCTCCTGTTCTCCTTGCAATTCGAGGTTCCTCCTTTCCAGTTTAGCACAATAATGCCCCACCCCACCCCCAAACCCCCACACCCGTCTTCTTTCTCTCTCTTTCAAAGAATACTAAAGTTGTTTGTATTGGAAACTCGTGCACTGAATGTATCTGTGTAGTGAGGCCACATCAACATTAAGCACGCAAGATCACCGTGGATTGATTTTCCTACGTTTCGTAGACTGAGTAAAGTTCAGAGCGATAATTGAGAGAGAGAGAGAGAGAGAGAGAGAGAGAGAGAACGAACGAAAAACGAACGAACGAACGAAATGATTTTAATGTATAGGCCACCGGCCCATTACATTGGAGCGAAACGCGAAGAAAACACGATCATAAAATAAAAAAAACTATAAAAAGGTTCTTCAAAAACTGGCAACCAGTTTCGGCACATGCAACGAGCACGCGTGAAAACGATGAATTTCTCGAAATGTTCATTTTCTGCGTGCAACGCGTGGAGGTTGCTGGCGCGTCGGCGACGTCCTGCTCGTTGTGGGCTTGTTTACGCTTGCGGCATTCCTGTCGCGTTGACGAACAGCTGACCGAGGAGGAAGTACAGGTCGAGTATCTCCGGGTGCACTTGTACGTGTCGACAGGAAGGTCCACTTGTCTGATGCCTCGGGATCGTGCAGGCAGTCTGTAGAGGTAGATGGAAACGATGGAGCCTCGTCTGTCACTTTGCCCGGATCACAAGCCTCTGCAATGCTGGTCCCGAATGCGCTCACTTGTTCCTGCATGGTACGGGACATGCTCTGAGCCATCTCGCTCATCAGCTTCTGCAGGTCCTCCAACGTTGCCTCTTTCTTAGCGGATGGAACGGTGCTAACGGGAGGGTCATCGGGAAGGTGTGGTGCCTCTTCTGCAGGGGAATCCTTGTTGGAGGCCGAGGTTGCTGCTTCTTCCATGTCATCACAGCTGGAGGGGTCAGAGGTCACGGGTGGTAGGGTGACGTAATCGGGCGGCACTTGGGGGCGAGTACCTCGTGCATCAGCGTGAGCACAAACAGTTTCTTTCACGACATCATTTCCGACAGAATTTGTTCGCGAAATATACTCGAAATGTCTCTGCTCACCCCTCTGTCGATGTTCTTCTGCCCGTTGTTGGTCCCGTCGTCTCTGTGCTGGAGTCTTCCTGCGCCAAAATCCACGCTTGTTACTCGTGAGCAATGGCTGACCGTCGCGCTGTCTGAATCTTAACACGACGACGACACTGCCACCTTCACCGTCCACCTTCCAACTTGTAGGCTCCTCGGTCATCAGCAGGGATGTCAGAAGCGTATCCAGGGCAGCTGGAAGTCCAGCGACTGGCATGGTGCTACTTTTACTTCACGGTAGTGTGAACAGGCCGGAGCGAGACAAACACGTCCTACCGGCGCGAGCGCTAGCCGCTGAGTCCGAGAGAGAGAGAGAGAGAGAGAGAGAGAGAGAGAGAGAGAGAGAGAGAGAGAGTTATTAAAAAACCCGTTTAAACGTTACTTTCAAAGGAGAGTAACATTTTGAATGGACAGTGCTTCTTCTCTTCGTCTGAAAATGCTTCATAAACTTTGAAACAACACATTTTACAGTATGTTCTTCTGTTGATGCCATAGATCGAAAAACGAATGTGCGCGCGTGCGCGACAGAAAGAGAGAAGAGATGGGGGTGGGTGGGGGGGGGGGGGGGGCGGGGGGGGGGGGGGGGGGCGGGGGGAGAGAGAAGAGGAAAGAGTGGGAATTAGGGGAGGAAGAGGGATGAGAGCGGGAGATGATGGGGAACAACAAGTTTTAACAATGTTCACTGCTTCCGAAAACGACGGAGGGATCGAATAAATACGTTACGTGTGACTGCCAATGACAACTACGACACGGCAACTAGGCCCTATCATTTCAAATGCCCTCTATCTGACAGGAACACCAGCGCAGGGGCCGTGGACACTCGCTTTTGGAGTCATGCACAGTTGAATATTTAATGTGTGGTACGCAACTGCCTGTTAAAAATTGCAATACAACATCTCTTGTGAGCAGTTGTGTCATCAATAAACGTACCCGAGTCGAGCATGGCACCGGAACATGAGGTATCTCAGAAGAGCGCGCCCCTTCACAGAAGGACAAACTGTCTGACACTGTGTTTCTTTGAGAGCTGTGATGACCTGCGTCTATGCAGTCTTCGGTACCTCAGCCAAGGACGTTATGTTTTTCGGTCGGTTCGTATCTACTTAGGGATGCATGAGCCGAACGTGGTGGTTCTTTCATAAGTAAACATGTAAAACAACCCAAATTCTACTTCAGCCAGGACAAATTAGCACAGCGGTAGTTGCAGCGAGGTTAGCCGCCATCGTTGTCATCGGCTTGCGCAGAAAACGCTGTATTTTTAAGATACTAGAAACACATCCAAACAAATTTTAAGCAATGAATAGCATTATTTTCTCAAATACGTATGTCAAATGCATCAATAGGTCGTGCAAGCACCTATATCTATACAAACGGAAATGTAGGCCGACGAACCTAATCACAGAAGCATACGTTGACATTGTGTACAAAGCTAGTAATATCTGATTCAATGAAAACGATACATTTGATTTGCATTTCTGTGGTGAGAAAAAAGAAGTTCAGGTTAAATTGCTCTGACATTGCTTATTTGCAGTTCGTATTTTAGTCAGGTGTCTGCTTATAAGACTTTTTCGTAGCCGGTGAGTGCCTCCCCAGCCTTTAGGAAAGTCTCGTTACGAACACAGAAAGTCTGCATGGACAGATCGGGGAATTGGCTGCGACATCCAAGTGAAAATTGCCCAGAAGCGCTCCTCCTGGCGCCACCCTG
Source organism: Theodoxus fluviatilis (assembly GCA_034096865.1). Classification (NCBI taxonomy): domain Eukaryota; kingdom Metazoa; phylum Mollusca; class Gastropoda; order Cycloneritida; family Neritidae; genus Theodoxus; species Theodoxus fluviatilis. Next base: position 21,128 of record JAWQFJ010007714.1, read on the forward strand.
TGGAGTGACGCAGCTGTGTGAGACATTTATCGCGTCAACATGGCCTGTATGGAACGACAGCTGCCCACGAGATGATGAATACGTACGTAGATGATAACTGTAAACTACAATCGTATCTGATTGTCCAGGGACACCCATTATCACATCATCATCATCATCATCATCATCATCATCATCATCATCATCATCACCACCACCACTATAGGAAAAGTTGAAATGGTAGGCTTGTCTAAACGGCTTTAAGGAAGCTGGTGTTTCATTGTGTTTCACCAGATTTTACACAGGAACCCTAAGTGAAACTTCGATTTAAAGAAAATCAATTTAATATCCTTCGGCATACTTCTTCCATTGGCCAGAACATTGTCGATAATACCTTTCGTCCCCAGGTAGCTTCCAGCGCAATGTTAGGCTGGTTGTTTCCGGAACCATGAGCCTTGCCAAGTCTCGAACATTTGCCAGCTTGCTGATGGCTCTGATACACGATTTGTTCCCAGGGCGGCGAGACCACTCGGATCAATAGAGCATTAACCGTCGTGTGCGCGAGGTCCCTTATTCAAAACGGTCTCAGAAAGAGAGTTTGGGCACGGGCTGAACGGGGAGATAACAAGCTCAGTGATTTACTTTCTCTGGCTGCTTGGCAGAAGGGGACTTGCGATCAATAAATGATGAACATTCTCGCCCTTTTCGGATCGAGCAGTCTTTTGCAGTGATTGGATTTTGAGATGATTATCATTTGCAAACAGAAATTGCCGTATGATTCTTTTTTCTTCATGCGAAACGGTTTCACTTGTGATGTGACGTGTATCTACGGATCTCTCGTGGTGATTTGTCGTGTCAGTCATTTGGGTTCATCCCCCCCCCCCCCCCCCCGTCATTCTGTTACTTACTCTTGGTCTGTAAAAAGTGCTCTGGCACCCTTTTTTTCCTTTGGGATATTTCACAAATGAAACATCGACTTGTCTGTAGGGACAGCAGACGAGGTGGCACTGGGATGACAGATGCAGCAAAGCAGTTTATTCATACACCTCCATCTCCATTTGCATCTAACTAGCTCACCCTCCCATTCCTGCATATTCGGCCCACCTTTCACTCTTCAGATCGAATTACCCTGCATTCCAACATTACCGTTCTCATTTGCTTTTCATTTCCTACAGCGATGACGCCAGTACTGCTCACAGAGGAAAAATCGGCTCTGTGTGTGTGTGTGTGTGTGTGTGTGTGTGTGTGTGTGTGTGTGTGTGTGTGTGTATGCCTGCAGGCGGGCATGAGTGTGTGTGTGTGTGTGTGTGTGTGTGTATGTGTGTGTGTAGTGGTATGTACGTGTGCTTGTGTGTGTGCGTGCGCTTACGCTCGCGAATGTGTCCAAGATGAAATAAACTTTTACTTAGGATACCATAAGGACTTACACTTTTACTGGTATGCTACATAGCTCTCCTGCAGCCTGTGAAACTGATATGTTATGACATTTTTCTCAGTATTTGGGCGGTTTTTAAAAAGGTCATTTCTACTTAACACATTCCTCAAAATAGCACTAAAAGGTGTGAATTTTACAACATTCTCGATTTGTAAATTTTCATCAACTTCTTCCCTGGGAGCAGATGCTCCAGACAGCCTTGAGTGCCGTCCTCTCGTCTAAAACTCTTGTGGCGCGACACAATCCAGCTAAAAAGGAAGTCGGTCAACTTACAAAAGATGTGTTTTTGACAATCTAATTTCCCCCAATACGACTGATGACGGGGTCTGGTTCTCGCTCTAGTCACAGCCTCCTCTGGCACGCTTGTAGAGGTTTTTTTTCAATCGATGGATCAGTGTCAGTCTCCAGGGAACTGTCCACATTTTTCGCGCCTGCTAAAAGTCTGTTTGGACGATACACGCCTTCAGACGACACGTCTGAACTCACAACTAAGTCCGTCGCGTGCTGCGAGATCCGGAGAAAGGGAACAGTACACACCCAGAGAGCTGGCGTGAACTGAGGCGTCTAAAACACGCCCACTGCCTCGCCTTGGCCACCCTGGTGAAGCTGGAGGTTCTGGCTGAAGAGCCCTCCAGCCTCCTCTTATTTAGCGAGGACAGAGTTTGCTTCCAGCATCTCACCCAGTTCCTGGAGACGACGATTCAAGAGTACTCGAGTAGAGCTGTCTCCTTAGCAGAAAAAGAAAGATCTGGGTTTGTTGTTCGTATTTGGACTGCATGGAAAAGATAAAATCATGCAAAAGGAAGCGGCGATCTCTCTCTCTCTCTCTCTCTCTCTCTCTCTCTCTCTCTCTCTCTCTCTCTCTCTCTCTCTCTCTCCGACATAAACTGGGCAAGTTTAGTAATAAATATCTTGTCCAAATTAGGTTTTGCGTATATATGGATGAACAGGGGTGTAACGAACCGAACATTATTCCTAATACAACCCTCAAACAACGGCTGCAAGACTGTCATCGTCAGAGCTGGGTCGAAAAAAACCACCCGAGCGAGAGATTTGCATGGTACTCTTCTTTCAAGCAGACACCTAATCTAGAAAGCTATCTAAATTTTATTACTATTAAAATTTTTAGAGATGGTGTGAAGGGGGTCACTCACTCTCCCTTTTCCCCCTCCTTCAGGCTAACATCTCTCTCTCTCTCTCTCTCTCTCTCTCTCTCTCTCTCTCTCTCTCTTTCTTTCTCTCTTCCTTCTTCCCTCTCTCCGTTCGGCCACCTCGCTGTTTTGAAGGCTGTAGGTGTACATCCCTTATCGTTAAGGGTCAGACCCCGGGGTAGCCAGCCCGCCTGCTGTTCTGTGCTCTTAATTAGAATATATTAGTGGTGGGCATTCCTTATCCTTAGGGGTCAGACCCCAGGATCGCCGGCCCGCCCCCCTGTTCT
>JAWQFJ010007715.1:0-17500 GCA_034096865.1 Theodoxus fluviatilis
TTGAACAATACAAAATAACATTCAAACTTCTCTACCATTTCAAGATTTCGATCCATTCGGTTTAGATACATACTATTTATAATACATTATTATCAATTTCTCTTTCTCTCATTTTCAAAGCATAGTATATGTACATCGACACATGAAGTGTTACTCTAATGTTTGTTCCCCTTAAGAGGTAGGTATAGTCTCTCCTACCCTTTACTTGCTGTGTAATGTATCTCTCTCTGAGATCGGTGTATTTACCACAGTCGAGTAGAAAATGCTTTTCGTTTTCGATTGTATTGATACAGAATGGACAATACAAGTCTCCTATTTCTCGATAACCAAAACGTTGGTTAATTTTTAAAGGGTTTATACCTAAACGAAAACGTATAAAAACATCTCTAAATCTTTTAATAGTAAGAAACGTAAGGTATTTTTCTTGACCAAACATGCCTTTGAACAAGGAATACAATGAGAATCTCTCTCTGCTTAGGTTTCTTCCCTCCCAAGATTGCTGGTAGCAGTCCCGTAATCTTTGCTTTAATTGCATTAAAAATAGTTTCTCATTTCCTACACCTCCGTTCATCCACACATATGCAAAGCCTAGTTTGCACAGTGTGTCCTTTACCATACAGTGCCAATTCTTTTTGTCAGGTATTTTGGAATTTATTAGCATTTCATAAGCTTGTCGTGGGAGTCTGTGTAATGGCATGTTTGATAACCTTAGCCAATATTTGACAGTTTTAATTGTGCTATTGATTACGAGGGGGTATCTACCTAATTCTCCATAGACAAAATGGTTAGGCGATCTTATATCTAGTCCTAAGAACTTTTTACAGGCAGATACGTGTACCCTTTCCACCGTTTCCTGATTCTTTGTACCCCATAATTCGGCACCATACAACAAACTAGGCATTACTTGTGCGTCAAACAGCTTCATGAACATCGTAGGATTAGTACTGCGGATCATCCACATTGCTTTCATAATTTGAACCATTTTTTGTCTACTTTTAATTACAATCTCTTCTAAAGAGGCATTTTCAGACAGTTTTGTAGTAAAAGTACAACCTAAATATTTATAACTATTTACTACATCTAACTTAATGTTATGAAGGTTCCATCGTTCTCCTTCTGCCAAATGACCACCCTTTCTGAAAACCATTACCTTTGTCTTCTCGGCATTTACTTGGAGACCCAGGGTTTTCGATACTCTAGCCAGGGAGTTAAGTTGGTTTTGGAGCCCAATTGGTGTTAGAGATAGAAGAGCAACATCGTCGGCAAACAGTAAAGCAAAAATCTCTGCTCTGCCTGGTAGCATTTGAACCCCATGTTTCCCATGTGCTTTAACATAGTTTGCCACCGCATTAATGTAGAGGAGAAAAGCTAAAGTGCTCTCTTTGGCCCCTTGCTTTACGCCAAGCGGACATGGGAAGTATTCAGATATGTGGTGGTTCCAACGGACACATGATTGTACATTTGAATACATGGCTTTGAACAGTTTAAGGAATTTAGTTGACAAACCAGCACCCTGCATTATTTTCCAGAGTTGACCACGATTCACAGAGTCAAAGGCTTTCTTGTAGTCAATAAATGCGACATATAATTTACCTCTACCTTTTCCGTACACGTTTTTCATGGCAATGGAATGCAGGGTAAAGACATGGTCTATGGTTGAGTGGTCTGGCCGGAATCCAGCCTGTTCCGCACATACTTTATCCTCAATTTCTAACCATCTTCGTAATCGTTTCGCTAGTATTGACGTGAAGATTTTACTAACAATAGGTAAAAGGGATATACCTCTATAATTGTCTGGATTCATTTTGTTGCCCTTTTTATGGATTGGTACTATGACGGATCGCGACCAAGTCGGGGGAAAGTAGTGGTTATCAAACAGGAAATTGAACAGTTTGGTCAAGAAAGGCGCGATCTTTTCGCACGCTGTTTTATAGCACTCACCCGGAATGCCGTCCAGTCCGGGCGACTTCCGTGCTTTTATGGACTGAATAGCCGCTTGTACCTCATGTATAGTAATTGGGGCATCTAATTCGGGATGTTCTACGAGTTCACTAATATCGGCCGTTATATCTTCGACAGTATTTTTATCTTGAAACATATGTTTGAAATATTTCTGCCATACAGTTATCTCTATTTCAGGTGTGGGTACTATTTTTCGCGTTATGCTCCTTATTTTAGACCAAAACTCTCTGGAGTTTTTCAAGTTACCTAAGAGGTGGTTACCTACTGCTTTTCTATATTCTTTCTTCTTTTTGCGAATTAGGTTTTTGTATTCTCGCCTATTTATGTTATAAGTGTTTTTATCTATTACTAGACCCGTTTTTCTATGCCAATTAAGAGACCTTCTGGCAGTTTGTCTGGCCTCTTTGCATTCATTGTCAAACCAAAGTTGCCTTTTTTCATTTGCAATACTGTTGCTGATCCTAAACTCCTTCGTCATGCATTCTGCGCAAAAGGATATAGCTTCCATAAAGAGCGAAAGGGCATCTTCCACTGAATGCTCTAATTTGTTTGTAGCTCTAATAATTTCGTCCGTGAATTTATCGTTACGTAGCCTTTTGAAAAACTCATCGGTTTTGGAGGGGTCCCAAAATATAGTGGAGACTACCCTAACCGATTTATTACAATATATTGGTACTTTAGGCCCGAACGACATTTCTAAGGGCATATGGTCAGATTCTATACGGCATGCAACTTTTAAATCAAGGTTATAGTATCGGGGTATACCATATATTAAACAATAATCGATAACACTCTCTCCGTGTGGGGAAATGTAAGTAGTACACCCTTCTCTATCGCTATTTGTACATCCATTTAGAATGCAAAGGTGATGTACTCTGCAAAGATTTATCAATATCCTACCAAAAGTATTTAACGTATTATCCTGTGATCGCCTGGGCAGCATTAGGTTATCACACAAACATTCGGTACTAGATTCATCACTAATTTCATTATCGCCAATATCATCATCGGAATTCAAATGCACATACCAGTCTCCTATCCTTGCATTAAAGTCTCCACACAGTACTATAGCAGATTCGGGATAACTTTCTTCCATCTTCAAAAGTGTATCTTCTATAAGATATAAATTGCAAGAAATATTTTTACCATCATAGTAAGGTGATTCTGGTGGTGGAACATAAGCACACACAACAATGGTTGGTTCGCGGCTATGAATGCGAAAAGCCAACATGTTATCGTTGTATATGAAGCATTTATAACGACCTTGTCATAAACCCCCGTGGTTCGTATTTTGCACTGTAAATTGTAGAAAAATGGATGATAGCATGAACTGTTTGGTATTTCATACGGATCTAACCCATCAACGTCAATATTCTTCTCATAGTATCGCATTTTGGCGTCTGCTGGTAGAGGTTCAACATCGAAGCGTTTTGCTGAAGTAGGTTAGATAACTCTGTTTGACTCGATGTCATTACGCTGAAAATTAATGGTCGTTGTCCCCAACATTTCCGGGACAGGGATTGATTAAATCATCATATTTTTGTGACACTGAGACCAGACCATCAAAACAATTAGCACTAGGCCTTGAATCAAATCGTCGTACGAGATCTTACGTTGACTGCAAATGCGCAACAGTGCCGAGTGATTGTGTCGACATTCAGTTAGTTCGCTAGGCGATTCCACCACGACAACGGCAAAATTCCAACGCATCATGAAGAAGGCTGAAATGGTCGGTGTCGGTGGTCGTTGTGACTTTTGACCGGTACTGTACTCCATGCACCTTAACGGTCCGTGTGATTCGGGTGTAATCTTAAGCTTAACGACGTTTATTGGCAGTATTACACCCGAATCACGCAGCTGAGTGCGAGAATCTGGGTCACGTGTCGGCGTCTATTTTCATGGCTGGAGAGTGCCTGGCTAAAGTGCGTTAGAATCGTGCCCTTTTCACCCTCATTCCAGGCTTTTAACCAGCGAAGGCAACGATCTAGATGGTACATATACTTTACCGGTTTCACAAATGGAATGAATTTGACGCCAACACAGCGTAGTATCGCTTTTTTGCGTCTGCTGGTAGACGTTCATAATACAAAGAAGCCAAATGCTGTTTTGTGAACGTAGGAAAAGAGTTTGACTCGATTAGGCTCTCACATCTATTGACTATGGAGGGAGGTGCTTCGGAGTGTACGAAATCCATTATCCTGAAAATTCTACTCGCAAATGACGTCACGTTATACGACGTCAAATGATGACGTCACAGATTTTGCAAAATGGAGTCTGTTGAATTGTTTTCATTGAAACACCAAAATGTAAAAAAGTCACTTTCTTTTAAAACCTCGATTCTGAAAATTTGATAATATTGAATGGGACCTAACTTCCAGTCAGTGTGCAAAATCTCAAGGAAATCCGTCCAGTAGTTTTTGAGATATAGGCCGTGGAGACGGGACAGACAGACAGACAGACAGACACACACACAGACAGACTAATAAAGTCTGTAGGACCTCCAGTAAACCTGGAGGGATAAAAAACACACGACTAACACCAAAATCAAAGACTTTCGGGCACACGCCCTTCTTCAGTGAACGATGTAGAAACACAAAAATGATGTAATACGTGACGTAAAAAAACTTTAGAATGATATGACGTAGGCATTCTAGAGCTCTCTCTCTCTCTCTATCTCTCTCTATCTCTCTCTATCTCTCTCTTTCTCTTTCTCTCTCACTCTCTCTCTCTTCTCTCTCTCTCTCTCTCTCTCTCTCTCTCACTCTCATCCAATAAAATGTTCGAGTTCGAGTTCTCGGAGTTCGAGTTCTCTCAGTATTCAGTGTTCAGAGTGTTCTCTCTCTCTCTCTCTATCTATCTATCTATCTATCTATCTATCTATCTATCTATCTATCTATCTATCTATCTATCTATCTATCTATCTATCTATCTATCTATCTATCTTTCTATCTCTCTCTCTCTCTAACTCTCTCTCTCTAAGCGTTCATAGTTCTATCTGTCTCTCTCTCTCTCTCAGTCAAATACATTCAGTCCTTCAGGGTAGTTGGTGCGCAGCTTGAAGCGCCAGAACTTCTCCCTCTGCTTCCGGATGTTCGCATCGTTCACACGGATCTTCTCAATAATAGTCACTCGCACGTGGGAGAGGCAGTGTTCAGGGGACCTGAAGTGCTTAGCCACTAGGGTGTCTATGTCATTGCGGATGGCGTACGTGTGTCCGTAAAATCTTCTACGGATGGTCTGGCCAGTCTCACCCACATACTGCCTGTCGTGACACTGTTCACAGTCAATGAGGTAAATGACGTTGGTTGACGTGCACGACAAGCAGTCTCTGATGTGGAAAGACTGGCCAGTGATGACGCTGCAGAAGGTGGTAGTGTCCTGCAGATGACTCTTGCATAGTACACACTTGGGGCAAGGGTGACACCCGATGTTGGTCTCCTGAGCCAAAGTACGGGGGAAGGGGAGGGTCGAGGGCATGAGCAGTTTTCGTAGGTTAAAGCAATTTCGTTCTCCTACAATAGACGGGTTTGGAGCTGCCCGTCTCATCCGCGTGCTGGTGTGGAGCACCGGCAGAAACTGCTTCAGCCACAGGCTCAGAGGCGGGTTGCCAGGGTTGTGACGAATCACAAACGGCACTCTGTCTGAACCCTCGGCTTTTCTCCGAGCATACTGAAGAGTAGATGCTCGAGTCTTGGCTGCCACTTTCTTCACAGCTGCCTCAGTCAGTCCTACGGGATAGCCTATCTTTTTCAGCTTCTTTTTCAGTTCATCACATCTGTGTTTGAACGTATATGAGTCCAGAATCTGACAGAGATTCCCCGAGGAGCACACACAAAGGACATCGGACTTCAACAACCGACTGAATTGATCATTGCGGTAAAGTTCACACAGTCTCCAGTTTTCTAATGACAGTGAATTAGGAATAAACTTTTTTGTGGAAGAAGAAGAATTTATTTCATAAGATGTACCATCCATACATTACATATAAGACATAACAATGATATACATTTCCATATGAAATAAAGTTACCCCACGTAAACCAGATACATTGTTTAGAATGATATTAAATCTATATAAAATCTGATCGACATCGCGAAGATTTGAGACTTTGACATGAACTCTTTGGTGAACTCTATCGGAAGGAAGCAGTCTTGCAAAAGACGGCCCCGATGTGTGTTGGGTGTAAAAATAGACCACCGCGTCTTTGAGGCGGCAGGGTAAAGCCAATGAGGCGGCTGCTTTCTGTCACTTTTGCTAGCGCTGTCTCGAGAGGCCCGCAAACAGAGTAACCTGGCGCTCTTCCTTCGAGCCTAGCGAGCTCTATGTATGTCATGCTAGTATCATATGGCTCAGAGGTTCTTGATTCTTACTCGCGCCACATGCACTCTAGTCAAGTCTGGTACTTAAAAAACAATCAATCTATACACCGTATGAAAGGAGTTGTTTGCACGTGATCTGTGTGGATACTTTTACTTGAAACATAAAATCAAATAATAAAAATAGCAATAACCCTATCCCCTCATGACAGCCATTTTTATTCAAATTTTGTCTCACGTAAGACTCACTTATTTTGTAAATCGAAGTTTAGAAAATAAATCCACCAGAGAATGGCTGCCGGATATACTACCATGCGAAGGTGAACCGGGGAGCATACGGTCATTTTCACGCAGTTGCTCGGATAAGCGCTGCTGTTCGCATAGAGCTGCCACAGGCGTACGTAGGCAGGTAGCCACCCACCTTCGAGAAAAGCAAAGACGCCAGATCCAAATCGCACGGGAAAGTCATCAGAGCGAAGGGAACCCCAGCTAAAGGTAAAAGTAAGTTTTATCTAGCGACTTATCCCATCTGGGTCTCCAACCACTTTACGCTTTAGCCCCTGATCACTGGGCCACATGATCAGTGTTTTCACTGTCACCTGACGTCAAAGCAGTGACAGACGGATGGGTTGCACAGTCGGGTTCCAGCACCAACTCCACTCCCTGAGGAGTATTCCGACCCCATGCTGGCTCATGGCCGCATACAGGAGTGAATCGCAATACAGAGTGCCATCGCTGCCCTCACAGGTTCACGGTTTTACTCCTGGGTGGGGAAAAGCAAAGTGAGTTCAGCGCTTTGCTCAAGGATGCAACTCTGAGAACCGCGCAGAATGCCGCATCTACTAGCCACAAGCGACTGCAGGTCAAGTGCTCTTAGCTCTCGGCCACAGAGCCTCACAGCCTCAGCACTGTCCCAGTGTCCCAGCTGCAAGTCTAGACTAAGTCTGCAGAGTCACCCCAATTCCACAGGCAGACGCACTGCTCTAGCCATCCTTGGACCCCAGGGAAAACCGCCACTTTTTAACAAAACATCGTCTCCGACAATAACTCGAATCTCGGCAATGTCAGTCCGCTATATTTTGTTCTATTCATTGGCACTACAAAATGTCAATTGGGATAAACGTTGCTGCAATGACCGACTTGGTTGTTAAATGAAAGATTCTTGGCGATATTAATTTGTTTTCACTTCTAGTTCTATGAAATGGACTGGCTGTACAGTCATCAACAGCATTTCATTCTACACTGAGCAAACTTTGCTTCTCCATTGACGGAGTCGGCATGACCTCTCACAGCACTATGGATGACTTCCGGTGACACTTGAATAGTCACTAAATTAAAATCCCGGAAGTCCAGTTGATTTCCAGTGCGTGAGCGCTGTGGAGGTTTTCCCCGAGGCAGACCCGACGCATCATTCACGATCCTCTCGGGTGACCGGAGGGGCGTTTCCTTTCGAAATGATTATATTCTTAAGATGTGCGGAGAGCTGAGCGCTCATGGCGGGCGCCTGCAATGACAGGTTCAGTCAAGTGGAAAGCTTTGGGCATGGCGGGCGCCTGCAAGGACAGGTTCAGTCAGGAGGAAAGCTTTGGGCATGGCGGGCGCCTGCAAGGACAGGTTCAGTCAGGAGGAAATCTTTGGGCATGGCGGGCGCTTGCAAGGACAGGTTCAGTCAGGAGGAAAGCTTTGGGCATGGCAGGCGCTTGCAAGGACAGGTTCAGTCAGGAGGAAAGCTTTGGGCATGGCGGGCGCCTGCAAGGACAGGTTCAGTCAGGAGGAAAGCTTTGGGCATGGCGGGCGCCTGCAAGGACAGGTTCAGTCAGGAGGAAAGCTTTGGGCATGGCGGGCGCCTGCAAGGACAGGTTCAGTCAGGAGGAAAGCTTTGGGCATGGCGGGCGCCTGCAAGGACAGGTTCAGTCAGGAGGAAAGCTTTGGGCATGGCGGGCGCCTGCAAGGACAGGTTCAGTCAGGAGGAAAGCTTTGTGCATGGCGGGCGCCTGCATGGACAGGTTCAGTCAGGAGGAAATCTTTGGGCATTGCGGGCGCTTGCAAGGACAGGTTCAGTCAGGAGGAAAGCTTTGGGCATGGCGGGCGCTCGCCGTGAGTGCTCATCTCTGAACATGTTTTAAAATACCTTTTGAAACGAAACGCTCCTCTGGTCCCGTTAGAGGAAAATGGATGGATGGGTGGGTGGGTGGGTGGGTGGGTGGTTGGGTGGATGGGTGGGTGGGTGGGTGGGTGGGTGGGTGGGTGGTTGGGTGGATGGAAGGGTGGGTGGGTGGGTGGATGGGTGGATGGGTGAGTTGGTGGATGGATGGATGGGTGAGTGGATGAGTGGATGGGTGGGTGGATGGATGGATGGGTGGGTGGGTGGGTGGGTGGGTGGGTGGGTGGATGGATGGATGGATGGAGTTTAAGGGCCTATCAGCCGTGTAGGCTATATAAGGCCACAACGTTAATAAACACCCATCTTTATCAAGATATTGAAACTCTCCACGACAGTGGAGTTTAGTATAATTCACATAATCAGTCACACGAAATCCATTAAATCGATTCCCACTGCCCATCAGCCCGCAAAGTCTGTGTAGAACTTTCAACACGAAAAAGCATAAAGAGTGATAGGGTAAAATTCACATATCAATTTCCCTCGTCATACCACAACGCATTTAGGGATAAATGGAAGGATAAGCTCAAGGGCTCATCAGCCTTGAAGGCCATTTAAGGCTACAAAGTATTTCCACCATATAAAAATATGCAATTAAAAGATTACATCAGAAGAGGTAAGTGGAGAAATATCGAAAACAATGAAGACATAGTACGACTCATAGACGAGAATAATATTCAGAATCTATCAAAAAGTTTATCACAGCTAGAAGATCATTAAAAATGTCTGACAGACTGCTCGACCCACTCCGTAGATGAGCAAGTCGAGGGCACTCAACCAGAACGTGCCGCATGGTAAGCCTGCACTGGCAGGTGCAGCACTCCGGTGGAAGCTCCGACCGCAACAAATAGGAGTGGGTCAGAACAGTTACAGTACAACGGAGAATGCGTTAGGATGGCTTCTAGGAAATCCGCCTTTGACTATTTGCATTGTCTCTTTTCGAGGAAAAGCAGATAAGGTATCAATGATATTCAGCAGTGTCTAAAATTACCCCTTACATCCATATTTGGGAACTTGAGAAGCGCAGGCCGCTAACAACCCCACGTGAGCAACGTACTGCATGGCAGCGGAAGACGCGCACGCAACACTCACGTTTCAGATCGTGTGATTTCCGTCTTTTACGGCATGTACGTGTACCTTCACTCATTGTCGAATGCTCATTTCTTGTCATTGTACGTAAAAGTAGCCTGTTACTGTTTGTTACATGTCCACGTTACTGTTTGTTACATCTCCACGATACTGCTTGTTACATCTCCACGTTACTGTTTGTTACATCTCTACGATACTGTTTGTTACATCTCCACGTTACTGTTTGTTACATCTCAACGATACTGTTTGTTACATCTCCACGTTACTGTTTGTTACATCTCCACGATACTGTTTGTTACATCTCCACGATACTGTTTGTTACATCTCCACGTTACTGTTTGTTACATCTCAACGATACTGTTTGTTACATCTCCACGTTACTGTTTGTTACATCTCCACGATACTGTTTGTTACATCTCCACGATACTGTTTGTTACATCTCCACGTTACTGTTTGTTACATCTCCATGTTAATGTTTGTTACATCTCAGTTACGGAGAGAGAGAGGGGGGAGTTTAGAGAAAGAGAGAGAGAGAGGGAGAGAGAGAGAGAGAGAGAGAGAGAGAGAGAGAGAGAGAGGAAGGGATGGGGGGAGAGGAAGGGAGGAAGAGAGAGAGGGAGAGAGATAGAGAGATAGATAGACAGAGAGAGAGACAGAGAGAGAGACAGACAAAGAGAGAGAGAGAGTCAGAGACAGAGACAGAGACAGAGAGACAGAGAGAGACAGAGTGACAGAATGACAGAGTGACAGAGAGAAAGAGAGAGAGAGAGAGAGAGAGAGAGAGAGAGTGAGTGAGTGAGTGAGTGAGTGAGTGAGTGAGTGAGTGAGTGAGTGAGTGAGTGATTGAGTGAGTGATTGAGTGAGTGAGAGAGCGAGTGAGCGAGTGTGTGAGTGAGAGAGAGAGAGAGAGAGAGAGAGAGAGAGAGAAGGGGGGGCGAGGGAATGATTGATGGATTAATTTGTTTATTGATAAGCCGACAGCCCATTTCAATTATCAAATAATATTTTTCTAATTAACAGAATCTCGTCACCTGTATATGCACGAGATCGTATTGTACATGGAATAATGGGTAGAATTGCATGGCAAGTTAACTTATTTACCTATAACATGATTAAACAATATTTATATGAACATGGAACCGTTTCATATCAAACTCGTGGGATCATTCGTTTCTTTCTCCAGGAATTCAAATGCATAGTAAATAAACGTCGAGACACTTCTTGTCACACTGACGTTTCGTCCTTTATGATGTTGGGATTCCTCTTCTGTCTATCATTTAGGTATCTTGACAGATATTTCTTTCTTAACGAATCATAGTGTTTACAAAGTATAAGGTAATGTTCTTCGTCTTCTAAAGAATTGCAAAAGGGACACTTTTTTTCTTGACTTTCATCGTACGTATAACGTTGGTTGTTTTTTAAAGTCGTTCAAGCACAGTCCGAAGCGACTGAAACTATCTCTAAATTTGTTATAGAAATTAAATTAAGATACCTTTCTAGATTAATTGTCTGCTTGAAAGAAGAATACCATGCAAATTGCTCGCTCTGGTATTGGTGTTTTTCAACCCAGCTCTGACGATAACAGTCTTGCAGCCGTTGTTTGAGTTTTGTTAGGAACAATGTTCTGTTTGTTACACCCCTGTTCGTCCATATATACGCAAAACCTAATTTGGACAAGGTATTCTTGACTAAACTTGCCCAGTTTCTATCATTAGGGATATTGGAATTTTGCAGTATGTCGTAGGCTTGCCTGGGGAGCCTGTGGTTTGGCATTGCACATAGTCTGAGCCAATATTTGATAGCTCCTATGGTGGTACTAATTGATAGCGGGTGTCTACCTAGCTCCCCGTATATACCAGATGGTTGGGAGTTCTCACATCTAATCCTAGGAATTTCTTACATGCAAATAGGTGATTTTTTTCTATCTGATCTCTGTTAATTAGACTCATATTTCTGAAGCATAGCAGAAGGAAGACTGTACTTGAGAGTAAAAAAGTCTGAAGAAAACTTGTGTGTTCGTACTATGTAAATTCCACATAGCTTTCAATATATGGGAGGGTTGGGCGCGGGGCTAGCAACCCCACCCTGGAAAAACGCTTCTTGCTACAGAAACCAACACTGCAAAGGAAACCTCAGATGATCAAGGGATACGATCCGGGGGAGAGTGTATGAAGCGGACCAACCAAACCCGAGAGGGAGTTGACTCGCCGATGAACCTTCTCTTCCCCAAGACCGTGACAAGGATTGGATAATGGAATGTGAGAACACTCTACGAGACATGGAAGTCAGCGCAAGGGGCGCGAGAAGCGGAGAAGTACGAGATAGACATTCTGGGACTTAGCGAGGTTCGATGGATATCATCCGGACAAGTCACCTTGGATTCAGGGCATCTTCTGCTATATTCGGGTCCGCCGAACGAGGACGACAACCACAGGAATGGCGTCGGCCTGATGCTGTCCAAGAGAGCGAGTAGAAGTCTGATAGAGTGGGAACCCATCAGCGAGAGAATCCTGACAGCGCGATTCCATTCCAAGTTCCAGAAAGTGACTATCATCCAGTGCTACGCACCGACCAACGCAGCAGAACAAAAGGCCAAGGAGGAGTTTTACGTACAGTTGCAGAGTGTGGTGGAGACTCCAAACAGAGACATCACCATTGTCCAAGGTGACTTAACGCCAAGGTGGGAGACAGCAACACCGGTCGGGAACTCATCATGGGAACACAGGGTGTCGGAGACATGAACGAGAACGGCGAGATGTTTGCAGACTTCTGTGAGCAGAACGACCTGATGATTGGTGGAACTATATTCCCTCACCGCAGGATTCACAAGGTCACGTGGATGTCCCCGGACTCAAGAACCGAGAACCAGATCGACCACATGACGATCTCACGGAGGTGGAGAAGAACCCTACTGGATGTCAGAGCTTACAGAGGTGCCGATGCAGGATCTGACCATGCCTTGCTGATTGGAAAACTGAAAGTCAGGATCCGAGCTGTCAAGAAAACTGGTCCACAGAGGCACCCTCGCTTCGACGTCTCCAAGCTGAAGACAACAACACAACAGAAGGACTTCGCCATCTCGCTAACGAACAGATATCAGGCGCTGGCTGATCTGGAGGATGGCTCCCTGGAGAAGAAGTGGGAGCGAGTCAAGTCCACATTTACTGCAGCCTCCGAAGAACTACTTGGGTTCAGGAAAAGGGAGTACAAGAGCTGGCTCTCAGAGGAGACAATCAGGAAGATTGAGGAGAGACGAGACACCAAGCAGCGACTCAACCACGCCAGAACCAGAGCACAGAAACAGCAGACTCAGCAAGAGTACAACCTGAGGAACAAGGAAGTGAAGAGGAGTGCGAGGAGAGACAAGAGGGAGCTGGTGGATAGACTTGCTACTGAAGCAGAAGAGGCAGCGGAGAAGAACGACATGAAGACCCTATATGACATCACACGACAGCTCTCTAGGAGGAAGACGAACACCAACAGACCGGTCCGTGGAAGCGATGGAAACGTTCTCAGCAAGGCAGCAGACCAACTGGATCGGTGGAAGGAGCACTTTGCCAGCCTCCTCAACGGCACACCTGTTGGAAACCCTCCCATGGTTGAGGAAGGAGAGGACCTTGATGTCAGTCTGGACCCAATCTCCAGAGCAGAAGTGGTCAGCGCCATCAAGAAGATAAAGAGTGGGAAGGCACCAGGACCAGACAACATCCCACCTGAGGCCCTGAAGGCAGATCCTGGAGCCACAGCGGACATCATGATCGGCCTGCTGCAGGAAGTCTGGGAGAGGGAGGAAGTGCCGGAAGAATGGAAGACCGGACACATTGTCAAAATCCCGAAGAAAGGAGACCTCAGCAACTGCCAGAACTGGAGAGGAATTCAGCTCCTGTCACTCCCGGGAAAAGTCTTCACCAGGGTGATCCTCGAGAGAATCAAGGAGGCCGTCGACACCAGACTGAGGGAAGAGCAAGCAGGATTCCGAGCTGGGCGTTCCTGCACTGACCAGATAGCGACCCTCAGGATCATCATTGAACAGTCGCTGGAATGGCAGTCACCACTCTATGTCAATTTTGTGGACTTCAAGAAAGCCTTTGACATGGTGGACAGGGCAACCATCTGGAGAATCCTCAGACACTATGGCATCCCTCAGAAGATCGTCAGCGTAATCCAGAACCTCTATGAAGGCACCAGCTGCAGAGTTGTGCACAACACTGACCTGTCGCAGCCATTTGACGTCAACACCGGAGTGAGACAAGGATGTCTCCTTTCTCCTTTAATCTTCTCCCTGGTGATCGACTGGGTGATGAAGACTGTTACGGACCAACCACGGGGCATTCAGTGGACACTCACTGGCAAACTGGAAGACTTGGACTTCGCAGACGACATCGGCCTCCTGTCACACACCCATGGGCACATGCAAGCAAAGACGGAGAGGCTGCACGACATTGCCAATGACAACAGGACTGGAGATCAACGTCCCCAAGACCAAGAGCCTCCGAGTGAACGCCTCCAGGGAAGCTCCCATCACCATTGATGGTCAAGCCATAGAGGACGTCGACCGCTTCACGTACCTGGGCAGCGTGGTCAGCAAGACTGGAGGGACAGATGAAGACGTGAGAGCCAGGATAGGCAAAGCACGACACGCCTTCGTCACCCTGAAACCAGTGTGGAGAAACGTGAGCCTCAGCCGTCACACCAAGCTGAGGATCTTCAACACAAATGTTAAATCTGTGCTGCTCTACGGGTCTGAAACCTGGAGACGTACCAAGAGCATCGGCCACAAGCTACAAGTCTTCATCAACACCTGCCTCCGCCAGATCCTGCGTATCAGATGGCCAGAAAGAATCTCCAACAATGAACTCTGGCAACGTACCAGGCAGGAGCCGATCGTCAACGCCATCCAAAGAAGGAAATGGAAGTGGATCGGGCACACCCTGCGCAGAAACGATGCCAGCATTCCACGCCACGCCTTGGACTGGAACCCCCAGGGTAAACGGAAGCGTGGTAGACCAGCACTGACCTGGAAAAGAACCCTACAAGCAGAGCTGAGGACAGTCCGGATGACCTGGGGAGAGGCGAAGAGGGCAGCCCAAGACAGACAGAGGTGGAGACTTGCAGTGAAGGCTCTATGCTCCGACCGGAGCGAAGAGGACTAAGTCAAGTTTCAATTTATGAACACTTTTCTGTTTGCCCTTCGTTGCAGTGTCCTCAAGGGCTGCACTAAGAGATAATCTAGTCGTGAAAACAAATCCTAGATACTTGTAAGTGTTTACCACTTCTAATCTATTATTACACACGTGCCATTTTTCTCCTTCAGCTAAGTGGCCTCCTCGCCGGAATACCATAACTTTCATTTTTTTCACTATTCACCGTTAAACCAAGTTTTCTCGATGTCTTAACTAGACAATCTATTTGGTTTTGTAGCCTGCTCGGCGTCGTAGACAACAGAGCTATGTCGTCGGCGAAGAGAAGGGCAAATATCTCAGACATCCCAGGCACCATTTGGATGCCATGTTGGATGCGACAGTATTAACAAACATTTAAAAAATGGAACTACTCTCAAGGGCAATTTGCTTCACGCCAACTGAACATGCAAACAATTCGGACATGCTGTGTTTCCATCTAACAC
The DNA here is from genome assembly GCA_034096865.1 of Theodoxus fluviatilis. Taxonomy (NCBI): domain Eukaryota; kingdom Metazoa; phylum Mollusca; class Gastropoda; order Cycloneritida; family Neritidae; genus Theodoxus; species Theodoxus fluviatilis. The sequence continues at coordinate 15,155 of JAWQFJ010007715.1, forward strand.
ATGCTTGTACATCTGAATACATTGCTTTTATCATTTTAATAAATTTTGACGATAGCCCAGCGTTTTGGAGAACCTTCCATAGTTGGTAATGATCAACGGAATCAAAAGCTTTTTGTAATCAACGAAGGCAACATACAATTTTCCTCGACCGCCCCGTAAAGGTGTTTGAGAATCATGGCATGCAAAATAGAAATATGATCGATAGAAGAGTGGTCGGTTCGGAAGCCTGCCTGCTAGATCCTCTACACAAATTTTGCCTTCGACCTCTAGCCAAATATGCAGTTCTCTAGTGAGTACTGAGGAGATTTTGCTCAGAGTGGATAAAAATGAGATTAGAGAGAAGGAGAAAAAGAGATAGAAAGAGAGAGAGAGAGAGAGAGAGAGAGAGAGAGACAGACAGAGAGAAATAGAGAGAGAGAGAGAGAGAGAGAGAGAGGGAGGAAGGAAGGGAAGGAGGGAGGGAGGGAGGGAGTGAGTAAGGGAGGGAGGGAGGGAGAGAGAGAGAGAGAGAGAGAGAGAGAGAGAGAGAGAGAGAGAGAGAGAGAGAGAGAGAGAGAGAGAGAGAGAGAGAGAAAATTGTAACATTTTTGTCGCTGATTTTTTTGCAACTTGGACACAACCGCCACTGTCTTGCCCACTTAGTTCTGTATTTCTAGAGCTTGGTGACAATGAGTCAAGCCGATTCTATTTCCTCACACATTCTGACCCAGTTCCTGTTTAGAGGGTGAAGTTGCTGTGATTTTCCTCTGAAGACTGAAGCCATGTCGACTGACTGAAACAGGAAGCTTGTATCCTGTGTGATTGCGCAAACTGAGGGATAGCTGTAAAGTCTGCGCTACTATCTTAAAGACCCCAAGTCAGCCGGAAGGAATGAGAGAGGAAAATGAAAACACTTGACAGCATTTCGGCTGTGTGCGTGTGGTTGCTTTTTTTAATACATAAGGTCTGAATTGCTGCAGTCTCCCACAGTGGAGGGAGAGCAGAGTTTCTCTCACACCCGGGAAGATCTTGTTTGGAAGCAGTGCGTGATTCGTAGCTTGAAGTTACCTTATGGCAGCATGAAGCTAAAGTAAGTTTGTTTTATGTCTTTCTTTTTTTCTTGTTCCTCTTCCTTCTCATTCCTCGTCCTTCTTCTCCTCCTTTCTCTTCCTCCCCCTTCTTCTTCTTCCTCCTCTTTCTCTTCATTCCTCCTCCTCCTCCTTCTTCCTCCTCCTTCTTCTTCCTCCTTCTTCCTCCTTCTTCCTCCTTCTTCCTCCTCCTTCCTCCTCCTTCTTCTTCCTCCTCCTTCCTCCTCCTTCTTCTTCATCATCTTTTCTTCTTCTTCTTCTTCTTCTTCTTCTTCTTCTTCTTCTTCTTCTTCTTCTCCTTCTCCTTCTCCTTCTCCTTCTCCTTCTCCTTCTCCTTCTTCTTCTTCTTCCTTTCTTCTTCTTCTTCTTCTTCTTCTTCTTCTTCTTCTTCTTCTTCTTCTTCTTCTTCTTCTTCCTCCTCCTCCTCCTTCTCTTCCTCCTCTTCCTCCTCCTCCTTCTCCCCCTCCTCCTCTCCCCCTCCCCCTCCTCCTCCTCCTCCTCCTCCTCCTCCTCCTCCTCCTCCTCCTCCTCCTCCTTCTCCTTCTCCTCCTCCTCCTCCCTCCTCTCCTCCTCCTCCCCCCCCCCTCCCCCTCCCCCTCCTCCTCCTCGTCTTCTTCTTCCTGTCCTCCTGTTCCTGCTCTATCAAAGCTGCTCTGCTCCTCCCTTTCTTCTTCCTTCTCTTCCAAGCCATCTTTTCTTTCTCTTCTTCTTGTTTCCATTTCTTCTGCTGCGATGTTACGGTTTTTTCTCTTCCTGTTCTGTTTTCTCTCTCTCTCTCTCTCTCTCTCTCTCTCTCTCTCTCTCTCTCTCTCTCTATCTATCTATCTATCTATCTATCTATCTATCTATCTATCTATCTATCTATCTATCTCTTCATCACACTCCCCTTCTTCTCCTGCTCTGAATCCTGTTCTTCTTCTTTCTTTCTTCTTACCCTGACATTCACAAACACACGGAAGCAAATATCGATTATTTCGGTCCTCAGATAATACATCTGAATCCATCATGACTCACTCATGCTCACTGTGTAAACCTCGTTTCTAAACAGAGGTCTGAATATGACAACAAAGTCTTCGTTAAGTTATGAAAGAAAATGTTTTCACCTCGTGGCTCTGTTAACTTACTTAGAATGGCCAGTTCGATGTGGACCACGACAGAGGACCCCAACGATGCAGGAACCACTGCAGGGGAAGACCTCGGCGACATCTTCGGACGACTGGACGCCGAGTTTTCAAGGTCCATGGCCTTGGTCTACGTCTACGTTGCCATGGTGATGGTG
>JAWQFJ010007715.1:25000-39601 GCA_034096865.1 Theodoxus fluviatilis
AGCCATGTCGACTGACTGAAACAGGAAGCTTGTATCCTGTGTGATTGCGCAAACTGAGGGATAGCGGTAAAGTCTGCGCTACTATCTTAAAGACCCCAAGTCAGCCGGAAGGAATGAGAGAGGAAAATGAAAACACTTGACAGCATTTCGGCTGTGTGCGTGTGGTTGCTTTTTTTAATACATAAGGTCTGAATTGCTGCAGTTTCCCACAGTGGAGAGAGAACAGAGTTTCTCTCACACCCGGGAAGATCTTGTTTGGAAGCAGTGCGTGATTCGTAGCTTGAAGTTACCTTATGGCAGCATGAAGCTAAAGTAAGTTTGTTTTATGTCTTTTTCTTTTTTTCCCTTGTTCCTCCTTCTTCTCCTCATTCCTCCTCCTCCTTCTCCTCCTTCCTCTTCCTCCTCCTTCTTCTTCTTCCTCCTCTTTCTCTTCATTCCTCCTCCTCCTCCTCCTCCTCCTCCTCCTCCTCCTCCTCCTCCTCCTCCTCCTCCTCCTCCTCCTCCTCCTCCTCCATCTCCTTCTCCTTCTCCTTCTTCTTCTTCTTCTTCTTCTTCTTCTTCTTCTTCTTCTTCTTCTTCTTCTTCTTCTTCTTCTTCTTCTTAGTAGAGGCTGAGGGGCTGACCGTGAACGCATGCAAGAGGGGAGAGCACTGGGGGGTGGGCTGGCAGGAACTGGTGCATATTCTAAACAAGCTTGTTGAAACCATGTCTTTTGACAGACGGAGATGGGCGAGCATGCTTTGGGGTTGGACGATGTGCGAGGCGCAGTGCCGTGGTTCTATCCCTGGGATGGAGAAATCAGGGTTTATTGAAATGTCCATGACAAAGTCAGACGGACGTCATCCAGCCTCGTTTCCAGATGTCGGTCAAATAGTGTGAGAGGCGTTAGGTAGATCTGCATCGAGACTTTGATAAATTTTTGGAACATGCATCCATTTGTTTATAGCACAACATCCTGCTTCTCTCAGCGGGCTTTCTTCCGGCGGCTGTTCAGCTGCGCAGCCGACCTGCAGTACCACATTGCATATAGCAACCATGATGACAACACCGCGTTGCCTTCAACACGTTGCCCAAACTTTAAAACCCATTTTCTAAAAACGTCGTACCAGGTTTGGTATCAATCTTCAGTAGCTCATGAAATTTGTAACTTCTTTTGTTATTCTCAACCTTTTCACATCGCCCACAAGAAAACTCTCCAATTTACATCCGTGTGCATTGCTCAGAATCTTCTATATTTCTCATTAAGTGACGGATGGTTACAATTCGTTGAGTGCAACTAGGCATGGTATATGATTTACTTCCCGCAATGAGTCTGTCACATCCCAATATGGAGATTGCAAAGGCTTGGGAACTAGGACACACTTCACTCGCCGAGTGCAGATAAGGCCCCGCAAACAAAGTTGTGGTTACGGTTAACCGATCGGTTCTATTTTCTTCTGTTGACGCAACATTGTTTTTTGATCGTGCAAAAAAAGAAAAGAAAAAGCGAAGAAAAATAAATAAATCGACGGTAAACAACGAACTGCGTGCTGTGGTGTAAGGTGGATGTTAAATCCTGGGTTTTCGAAAAGATTTCTGTACTAATACTTCACATCGTAGGATAGAAATGTCTACTCTGTATATACAAAAGGCAACACTGAAGAGTAAATAGCGTTTATCCGGTTCTTCAAGCAAATAGACTGCCTCATTCTTGCGAAAAATAAGAAAACGAATGGATAATTTTTTCAATGAATATTTCAGATCGTCTTTATTGACTGTGTTCTTTCAGTGAGCTCAATTTTAAAGAACAGCGTGCGGATTCGCACGTTCTTCTCTCCTTCAAATCTTGTTCTTGAACGATTAGCCGAAAAGGTTCTTTGTGAAAAAGTTTATTTTACTAAATGAGGACAATGGTTTTTTGACATATGAGTCCTATGTTGTGTTCTTGTTTTAATTTTCAGTGGAATGCGTTGCATAAATATGATATATCAAATTTTATCTTTCGAGATCCTGAGTGAATGCAACAATTTTTTCAAAAGAATTAAAGTGATGTCCTGAAGAATTTAGATTTATTTCCTTTAATACATGCGTTGCTAGCAAGACTCTACAAAATGTCATCGCAGAATCTCCCAGGAAAGCCTGACAATGTTGCATTCCATAAAATCGGGGGGGGGGGGGGGGGGGGGGGGGAGGGGGGGAGGGGGGGAGTGGGGGTGGGGGGAGGGGGTGGTGGGGGTTGTGAGGGTGTGAATGTGTGTGAGTGAGTGAGTGAGTGAGTGAGTGAGTGAGTGAGTGAGTGAGTGAGTGAGTGAGTGAGTGAGTGAGTGAGTGAGTGAGTGAGTGAGTGAGTGAGTGAGTGAGTGAGTGAGTGAGTGAGTGCGTGAGTGAGTGAGTGAGTGAGTGAGTGAGTGAGTGAGTGAGTGAGTGAGTGAGTGAGTGAGTGAGTGAGTGAGTGAGTGAGTGAGTAGTGAGTGAGTGAGTGAGTGAGTGAGTGAGTGAGTGAGTGAGTGAGTGAGTGAGTGAGTGAGTGAGTGAGTGAGTGAGTGAGTGAGTGAGTGAGTGAGTGAGTGAGTGAGTGAGTGAGTGAGTGAGTGAGTGAGTGAGTGAGTGAGTGAGTGAGTGAGTGAGTGAGTGAGATAGAGAGTGAGTGAGTGAGTGAGTGAGTGAGTGAGTGAGTGAGTGAGTGAGTGAGTGAGTGAGTGAGTGAGTGAGTGAGTGAGTGAGTGAGTGAGTGAGTGAGTGAGTGAGTGAGTGAGTGAGTGAGTGAGTGAGTGATGTAGTGAGTGAGTGAGTGAGTGAGTGAGTGAGTGAGTGAGTGAGTGAGTGAGTGAGTGAGTGAGTGAGTGAGTGAGTGAGTGAGTGAGTGAGTGAGTGAGTGAGTGAGTGAGTGAGTGAGTGAGTGAGTGAGTGAGTGAGTGAGTGAGTGAGTGAGTGAGTGAGTGAGTGAGTGAGTGAGTGAGTGAGTGAGTGAGTGAGTGAGTGAGTGGTGGTGTGAGTGAGTGAGTGAGTGAGTGAGTGAGTGAGTGAGTGAGTGAGTGAGTGAGTGAGTGAGTGAGTGAGTGAGTGAGTGAGTGAGTGAGTGAGTGAGTGAGTGAGTGAGTGAGTGAGTGAGTGAGTGAGTGATGAGTGAGTGAGTGAGTGAGTGAGTGAGTGAGTGAGTGAGTGAGTGAGTGAGTGAGTGAGTGAGTGAGTGAGTGAGTGAGTGAGTGAGTGAGTGAGTGAGTGAGTGAGTGCGTGATGAGTGAGTGAGTGAGTGAGTGAGTGAGTGAGTGAGTGAGTGAGTGAGTGAGTGAGTGAGTGAGTGAGTGAGTGAGTGAGTGAGTGAGTGAGTGAGTGAGTGAGTGAGTGAGTGAGTGAGTGAGTGAGTGAGTGAGTGAGTGAGTGAGTGAGTGAGTGAGTGAGTGAGTGAGTGAGCGAGCGAGTGAGCGAGTGAGCGTGCGAGCGAGCGAGCGAGCGAGCGAGCGAGCGAGCGAGCGAGCGAGCGAGTGAGCGAGCGAGCGAGTGAGTGAGTGAGTGAGTGAGTGAACTGAACTGAACTGAAAGTTTATTGTATAGGCCAGTCCGGCCCATTACAAAAGGGTAGAGAGCGCGTTTGACACGAAACATAAAATACATTTCATCAGTACTGGTCACCAGTAATGGGAAGTGGGGCGCGGCGCGTAGACGAACGCGAAAAGTCTATCTGCAGATCACTTTCGTGAAGTCCGTGCAGATTGCTGTCTGGAGGCTACACACTCGCTCCGCCTTCTCGGTCTGCCGACGTCATCAGCCCTGCCATGATGTCGTGTTGGTGATCGTAGGCGAAAACGAACTGTTGAGGCTGTAGGAGTCTCAGACTTGGAACCGTCGGCTTCGTCGGCGGGATCTGTAGCTGGTGGTGGTGCAGAGGGAGATCTGTGTGGTTTCAGAGGCTCATCGAGTGCGTCTCCTTCACAACGTGGAATAGAGGCAGCAGCTGTGTCACGTCTCGTTTCCATCACGTTCTGCTTGCATTGTGACACGCCTTCTCTTAGCTCTTTCATGAAGTTGTTGATAGCCGCCCCGATGTCCTCAGTCGTTGTCTCTCTGGATGTCGATAACAGCAGGGAGCAAGTTTTCTTGTTTTCAGGATCAGTTGTTGGTATCTGGCTGGGAAGATCCTCTTCATTTCCTTTGATCAAGTCAGTGTGTTCGTCGGGAAGGTCAGAGGTCACAGCGGCGTTCTGATCAGTGGGTGTGGGTGTTGTAGCTCGTGCATTCCGTGCAGCAGCAGCAAGAGTAGACTCAAATTCAACATTCGCGACATTTGAAATATGATATTTTTCAAATGGAACATTGCGAGAAGTATGGGGCTTACCCACGGCTCTGAATTCCTCTGCACGGCGCTGGTCGCGTCGCTGCTGTGACGGCGGTTTTCGTTTCCACGTTCCTCGCTCTGCGCCGTGGCTGACGAGCAATGGCTGACCGTCTCGCTGCGAGAACCTCAGAATAACCACGGTCCTGCTCGGTTCGCCGGCAACTTTCCACGATGACATTTCCCCTGTGGTAAGCAGGGATGACAATAACGCTTCGACAGCAGCTGGGAAACCGGCAACTGGCATGGCGTTGTTGTGTTGTCAGAAATCTATCGGAGCCGAAGTGTACACGACTTTTCAGCGCGCGCGCCACAAGAGAGAGCCGAGTGAGTGAGTGAGTGAGTGAGTGAGTGAGTGAGTGAGTGAGTGAGTGAGTGAGTGAGTGAGTCAGTCAGTCAGTCAGTCAGTCAGTCAGTCAGTCAGTCAGTCAGTCAGTCAGTCAGTGAGTGAGTGAGTGAGTGAGTGAGTGAGTGAGTGAGTGAGTGAGTGAGTGAGTGAGTGAGTGAGTGAGTGAGTGAGTGAGTGAGTGAGTGAGTGAGTGAGTGAGTGAGTGAGTGAGTGAGTGAGTGAGTGAGTGAGTGAGTGAGTGAGTGAGTGAGTGAGTGAGTGAGTGAGTGAGTGAGTGAGTGAGTGAGTGAGTGAGTGAGTGAGTGAGTGAGTGAGTGAGTGAGTGAGTGAGTGAGTGAGTGAGTGAGTGAGTGAGAGAGCGAGTGAGCGAGTGAGTGAGTGAGTGAGTGAGTGAGAGAGAGAGAGAGAGAGAGAGAGAGAGAGAGAGAGAGAGAGAGAGAGAGAATGAGTGAGAACAAACACGAAACACTTTATTTCGTTAGGCCACTGGCCCATTACGAAGGGGATGGAATAGAAATTACATTTCACATCAGGCAATTTATGTCTGCATCCGCATTCCTTCTAGTTTGAAAGCATAGAGGATGTACAAGGAAAGTGACCGAACACTGCCTTCCTGCCTTCCTGCCTGCCTGCCTGTCTGTCTGTCTGTCTGTCTGTCTACATGTCTGTATGCCTGCCTGCCTGCCTGCCTCCTGCCTGCCTGCCTGCCTGTCTGTCTGCCTGTCTGTTTGTATGTCTGTGTCTGTCTACATGTCTGTCTGTCAGTCTGTCTGCCTGCCTGCCTGTCTGTCTGCCTGCCTGCCTGCCTGCCTGCCTGCCCGCCTGCCTGCCTGTCTTTCTGTGTGTCTGTCTGTCTGTCTGTCTGTCTGTCTGTCTGTCTGTTCCACTTTCCCTCTTCATCCCCCCTCTCTCTCCCTCTCTCTCTCTCTCTCTCTCTCTCTCTCTCTCTCTCTTCACTCTCTCTCTCTCTCTCTCTCTCTCTCTCTCTCTCTCTCTCTCTCTCTCTCTCTCTCTCTCTCTCTCTCTCTCTCTCACTCTCTCCACCCACCACCCCAAGTTGTGTATGTGTAAGATATTTTATACTCTTTACTGTTTTACAAACTACTGAATAGTAAAGTAAAACAGATGATTAGTGGGGCTTTGATTGAGAACATTAATGCTAGAACGGCGATTCTTCCGATCATGCGTACAGAGCACGCCGATGTCTTCGAGACTTTCCTTGTATGTCCCTGAATCCGATTATTATAATTATAACTTGTGTATGAGTATTTGATATACCATTTTAACAGTAAATTGCAAATAAATGAGAGTATGCATATTTGTTACGCTGTCATGTAAATATTGTAATCAAAAATGTGTTATCAGCAGAAATGAAGTCAGTCAACTAATTTCTCTCTCTCTCTATCTCTCTATCTCTTTCTCTCTCTCTCTATCTCTCTCTCTCTCTCTCTCTCTCTGTAAATATTGTTTTAAAAAATGCGTTGTCAGCAGAAATGAAGTCAGTCAACTAATTTCTCTCTCTCTCTCTCTCTCTCTCTCTCTCTCTCTCTCTCTCTGTCCCCTTCGCTCTGCTCAGCCGAACAACACGCACCACTTTGCTTCTGACGTTTCGTCGCCTTCTACCTGTCAAGAGTAACAAAATGCCAGTTAAGGACCTCCAGCCACTGTAGAGGGTGTCCTCTCAACCTTGCTTGCAACGGAGACTTTTACTTAGTGGAAAATTGACGGTACGGCGAGGAACACATTTGTCGTGCTACGCTTCACGCAAGGGCAGCCATTACCGGACAGCGACAGTGCTCGTGGAACGTGGAGACGGAAGCCGCCAGCCCAGCTACGTCGAGGCAGGCAACGCGAGTGGAGAAATACTCGTTTGACTTACGCTTCTGTTGAACTGCTCGAAACGCGCGAACGAAGTACCCCTTGTGCGGCTGATCGGTCGATTCCGTCCCATGCTCACCTGAGAGACAAACAATGGCCTGCTCCCCCCAGACGACCCACGCAAGTCCGTCCACCAGACGTAGCCTCAGCCAGCAATCGTGAGCGCAACAGTAGCCATGGAGATAAAGACAGGCCAATCCTGAGACGGCAGCATTCAAGGCGGACAGCACTAAAGCTTTTAACTTGTGACTCTCGCTTGTTCCCGCGTACGTGCCTCAGACAAGACTGGTTACCGGTCTTGAATGAAGTAATTGTCATTGTTGTTCTGCTCATGTAAAACATTTCCAATGGGCCCGCGGTCTACGCTATGAATGATTCGTTTTCTCTCTCTCTCTCTCTCTCTCTCTCTCTGTCTCTCTCTCTCTGTCTGTCTCTCTCTCTCTCTCTCTCTCTCTCTCTCTCTCTCTCTCTCTCTCTCTCTCTCTCTCTCTCTCTCTGAGTGCTCCATCGGCGTGAAGCAAGGCGGATTCGAGAGCGTGACAATGTTTTCTCTTTTTATCAGTAATATATCAGATTATGCGAGGACGCATGGAAGACATGGTATGCAGATGGTCTCTGGTTTGACGTAATTCAACTTGCTTGTATTCGCTGATGACATCGTGCTGCTGTTGATCACACCAGCAGGAAAGCAGTGCCAAATTAATAATCTACAATACATATCTAAAGCACTTGGTCTTACAGTAAATACAAATAAAACAAAGGTAATGGTTTTTCGTCGAGGGGGACACCTAGCACAAGGGGAAAGGTGGCAGCTAGATGGGAAGAAGCCTGAAGTTGTCAATGCTCACAAATACCTGGGATTTGTATTCACGACAAAACTGTCCATAAAGGTGGCTCTCGAGAATCAAGTAGGACGGGCCAAGCAGAAGACTGTGCAACTCCTGAGAACAATGTGGCGTCTTCATAGCATGAACACGACAGTTTACTTCAGATTATTTGATGCTCAAATAAAACCCACATTCTTATATTTTGGAGAACTGTCGGGTCTTCATAGACAAGAGACTGTGGAAAAGACGCACGTATTCGCTTGTAAGAGATTTTTAAACGTAAAAGCTATATCTTCAAATAATATGAAATATGGAGAAGTGGGAAGATGCCCTGTCTATAAATAATAATGTGAAAACAATCAAATTATGTTTGAGAATCAGCGATATGACTGTAGAGAGATTACCCAAATAAGCCTATCTTATGCTGTTGAAATTTAAAAAATACCAGAAAGATTCAACTGGTCCAACGCTGTGAAAGAATGTTTAAACAAATGTGGCAATGCTTCTGTGTGGCAGAACGGTGGAATCGCAGGTGGGGTAACCTTCCTACGATCTCTCAACAAATACTCCAAGACTACTTTTATCAGGAATGGTGAGCCAAACTTGGCAGCAGTCAACGATTCTCGATCTACAGGTCTATTAAAAAAAACTTATAGCTGAGAATTCTCTCAATGAAATAACAGAAAAAAATCAGAGATATATTTATCAGATTTAGATTGGGAAAAATGAACTAAATATAAATAAACGATACAATAATGCCCAAGGGTCTGATACCAGGTGTCCATTTTGCACAAATGAAAATGAAAATGAAGAACATTTTTTGTTCAAATGCTATAAATATGACGAAATCACAAATAAGTACACAACAAAGTATACTTGAATGACTGGCCATCTAACATTGAAATATATTGTAAATGACCTTGGTGTATGTAAAATAAGGAACGCAGCTATGTGCATCGTTTATGCTCTGAAGTAACGCAACCAGACAGTAGAAGAAGCTCATCAGCCACATGCTACTGAATTAATTGACACTGTACATTATTCTGATACAAATTCTACTTAAAAACCCAGTGCGCGAGTATATGCATGTGTGGAAAAAGAATGATACAGGTGTGGTAAAAAGTACACATGCCAGACAAAGACTAACATATTTTTAAAATGTAAAATACAGATCAACTGCTGCACATATTCAAGAGATTTCTAACAACCCCCTATTTCAAATCCACTGAATTATTAAGTCAAAACTCTATATAATCCATGTATGAGAAAGTTTATTCGGAATTTTTTTTAAAGATATTTGTGAAGTACAGCCATTAGTTGTGAGACATGCATTTTATGTAAATTGTAAGTTGTCCACAACTGGTTTTGATTACGTAAGAAAATGCCAAATATTTTACACAGTCATGTGTATATTGTAAACAACGATGGGTCGTCGGCCGAAATTAAAGTCAAATCTCTCTCTCTCTCTCTCTCTCGCTCTCTCTCTCGCTTGCTCTCTCTCTCTCTCTCTCTCTCCCTCCCTCCCTCTCTGTCTCTCTCTCTCTCTCTCTCTCTCTCTCTCTCTCTCTCTCTCTCGCTCGCTCGCTCACTCGCTCTCTCTCTCTTGCTCATGCTCTCTCTCACTCCTCTCTTTCTCTTGCTCGTTCTCTCTCTCTCTCTCTCTCTCTCTCTCTCTCTCTCTCTCTTTCCATTGACTGTGACGTTCTTTAACGACAGGAAATTGTTCAAATTGGCTCTGTCATCTTCAGGTCACGTTTACGATTTACAGTCTACATTTGCAAATGCTTCTTTTCTCCTCAGCATTCCCGCACTACAGCTAAATACTGACACTGTTATGGACGAGCTGGAAAATGCCAACACTACGGGGACCACTGCAGGGGAAGACCTCGACGCCATCTTGGGACGACTGGACGCGGACTTCTCAAGGTCCATGGCCTTGGTCTACGTCTACGTTGTCATGGTGATGGTGACGGGGTTGCTAGGCAACTTGCTGGTCGTGGTTGTCTACGGCACCAAGTTCAAGCCGTCTCCCACACGCTCCTTCACCGTAGCTATGGCTGTGGTCGACCTTGTCAGCTGTGTGATAGCAATGCCGCTGGATCTTGTGGATCTGTCCACCTTGTACACCTGGTCGTCTGAATTCCTCTGCAAATTCCAGGGAACCATTACTGCCTTCACCTACCTTTTATCAGGTACATGTCCGTTTTTCTTTACGAGCCATGAAACACTTCGCCTATCAGCATTCTCGAACAGTCTGTGTGTAGGGTTAGCAGGTCTTTCGATGATGCAAAACCTGAAGTTAAGTGTTCAGCCTCAAGAACACGTGGATTTGAGAAGGCTTTGAGTTCATTCTATTAACCTGATCCCGAAATGGCGTGAAAACCACAAACAAATTTTCAATCACGGTTTACTGATCTTTTCAGGATACTTGGCTCTAACGGTGGCAATAGATCGATACAGGAAGGTCTGTCGCCCATTTCGAACCCAGCTGACGGTTCGAGGGGCAAACGGAGCCATTGGTGCGTGCTGCTTTATCGGCGTCCTGTTTACATGGCCCCAGGTGTTTGTAACAGGGCAACGACAGGAAGTGACTGCAGGGACGAATCTGACGGCGTCTAGGTGCCGTCCAAAGAGTATTTCCAAAACAACACCGTATCCACTCATCTACTACTCCATACTCTTCATCCAGTTCATTGGAGGAGCTGTCGCCATGGTGACCATGTACGCCATCATTGGATGGACGGTGAGACTTGCCATTCAGTTGCACATACATGAATATTCATACTTGTTCAGAAAAGGGGGCTTTTTTGCGACCCACACGCTTATCATCTCACCGAATTTGACTTACTTTATTTCATTTCTTTCATTTTTATTTGTGTCGTCTTTCAAACTCTGTCTCTGTGCGTCTATAGGTGCGTCAGCAATTGTTATTGTTCGTACTCCTTTTGTGCTTACATAGATGTGTGTGAAAGAAATGGTTGCATGTGTGTGCGCTATGTTTGAGTACTCTCTCTCTCTCTCTCTCTCTCTCTCTCTCTCTCTCACTCTCTCTCTCTCTGTGTGTGTGTGTGTGTGTGTGTGTGTGAGTTTTTTTCTGTCTGTGTGTGTCTCAAAACTTTTTCCTGCGTGCAGGAAATAGCATAAAAGCTTTTGTGTCTCAAGCATGTGAGTTCGAATTTTTGAATGTCGCGTCAAAAGCTCGCAAGAATTATTTACACACAAAAAGCTGACAGATGTCTCCACCACCTTAACACTAAGATGACGTGTACATGCATCGTACATACTGATGATGCTCACAAACAAAATTTATCTTTGTTTCTTTTTGCAGCTGAGACGACGGCGTGGTAATTTCGGCATCGGTCTCCAGGTACAGGAAACAGAAGCCTCTCCACAAGCCACATCATCGAACACTGGGGACCTGCCGGAATCAAGCGAGGCAGTGAGTGACACTCCTGCCAGCATCCAGAGTCGGCCAAAGAGGAACCACGTCTCCCGCTCCTGTGTTGGACCCACGCACGTGGACGCCGATGACTCTTTCCAGCAAGAATCCAGTCTTCGTGTTGAGGTCTTTGGGTTTTTCAGGACCTTACGTCTTCGTTTTCCGAACATCAGATCTGCTCAAGGCGCCGGAGATGGTAAACTGCGACCTGCCAACCCCAGCGTGGATCCCGAGTCCGCATCTTCGAGAAGCAGCAGCGGCGAAAAGGCTTCATCAGATGCTGCGAGTCTAAAGAGCGAATATGTGGTGAAGACTAACGCCGACACGGAAAATGAGCAACTGGAGACTGTGCCAGAAGAAGCCGCTTCTTCAAATGATGACCCTGCCAGGCTGGTGAGAGTTCCCATAGATTCGTCCAAAATCGGAACAGCGCGTTACAGAAAACGAGAAGCAGCTCTTCGAAGTATGACAATGACCTTCTTCCTGGTGACCCTGGTCTACCTACTGAGCTTCCTTCCCTTCTTCGTTTGCAGGTCGTTGAGCGGGATTTATAACCTAGATGGCTTTCGTGGGATGGCGGGGACCGATATTCTCCTGCGGTCGCTGTACTTCCAGAGCGCAGCCAACCCTCTCATTTACGGCATTCGGCATGCGGAGTTCCGCACCAAGAGCCGACAGGTCCTGAGATTTCGAAATTAGTGCTGGACTTTCGCCTCCTAGGAACTCCAGTACAACAATCGTCATCGTGTACAGAGTTGTATGCAGTGTCTGATAAAACAACGACGTAATTAGAATATTAGAAATTTCTCAATTTTGGACTCAAGATAACAACAATAACGTAATCGCCTTTGACTCAGAAGGGTTTGCTCTCACACACGATCAAATCGCACTTAGCTCCATATCACAGTCACAAGACGCTGACATTTCATGGATGTTTCCATACGATATTAAAGAAAAGTGTAAGTTATGCACAACGACATCGGATTATTTTTGCGTTTTGTGGATATTTTTTTAAAATCCGAAACAAATTCCCTCATGAGGACAATCATGTTTTCCTGCTGTAGTGACAGAAATTCGGCCCTCTCCCTGGAAATGGAATTTTTTGCGAACGGTTGGTGGTTTTCATGGACTTTTGCATTCCCAATGCTGTTTGTACTGCGTGTCGTGAATGACAAGCACGACGAGAGAAAGAGGAAAATCATTTTAAAATCCTATAACGTAGAAAAGTCATTTGAACAGATGACAATCGATTGCTATCCTCTAGCTTACGGCAACTTGGAGAAAGCTGCAATATAGTCCCCTCACGAGTGGGAAACATAATTATCACACCGATTTTGATTTTTCTTTATTTCATACTCAATCAGCCTATATACAGCAAGGCTGGTGAGCGGTCTGGTTTGCTTAAGCACATAATACAAGACGTGTCCTTCCAAAATACTTTTTTCGGAAGGGTGCTTTTGAAATGGCACGTACAAAGCAGCTTCCTACATCTTTCCCATGCAGGGTTTCGACTGAACTTTGACTTTACTTCGAACTCTTACTTGCTCTTACTGGTTCTTCTTGCTTTCACGGGAAATCGAATTATATGCATTGGGGTTTTCTCCGCTTCTTGTTCATCTGTTCGTGTGTATTTGTAACGTTTCCTTTGTTCTGTGGCGTGGCGTGTAGCGATAAGCTGTTGATTTCCCTACAGCCACGGAAATGTCCTCACCATTCATTCAAACTGGGTTCTCGAGAGGCACTAGATACGACTTTTTGTAGACAATGAATAAACTGTGCACGGTCAAATGCATTTCACAATCAGACTAGTGGCTCTGTGTGTTTGTTTCCTGTCGGGTGACGCTCACAAGATCTATGTCTCTACGCTACCCCACTTATCTCCCTTGTTCTCGTGTGGAGAGAGTATAGAGTGTTTGAAGATGACGTTTTAGTGTGATGAATTAATGGTGTTATGAAATGTTATCGCGTTGACTTAATATTTCTTCCCCCAATAAATTCAACGAAATCCACGATTCTAAATGTGTAAAATATGTTGCTATTTCAGTATCAGGATATTGTTACTTTGTTGTTATCTATCTAAATGGCAGTGTAGTAGTAGTAGAAAGAAGAGGAGGGGGGGGGGAGGAAGAGGGGGGGGGGGGGAAGTTGGGGGTTGAAGAGGGAGAGGAGAAAGAGGAGGGAGAGTAGGAGAAGGAGGGAGAGGAGGAGAAGGAGGGGGAGGAGGAGGAGGAGGGAGAGGAGGAGGAGGAGGAGGAGGAGGAGGAGGAGGGGGGGGAGGGGGAGGGGGAGGGGGAGGGGAGGGGGAGGGGGAGGGGGAGGAGGAGGAGGAGGAGGAGGAGGAGGAGGAGGAGGAGGAGGAGGAGGAGGAGGAGGAGGAGGAGGAGGAGGAGGAGGAGGAGGAGGAGGAGGAGGAGGAGCAGAAGGAGGAGCAGGAGGAGGAGGAGGAGCAGGAGGAGCAGAAAGAGCAAGATGAGGAGGAGGAGAAGGAGGAGCAGAAGGAGGAGGAGCAGGAGGCGGAGGAGCAGGAGGTGGAGGAGCAGAAGGTGGAGGAGCAGGAGGAAGAGGAGCAGGAGGAGGAGGAGAAGGAGGAGGAGCAGGAAGAGGAGGAGGAAGAGGGGGAGAAGGAGGTGGAGAAGGAGGAGGAGGAGGAAGAGGGGGAGGAGGAGGAGGAGAAGGAGGAGGAGACTCTTAGTTGAACGCTAATACCAATAATATTACCGTCGTCGTCATCGTTGAAATCATTCAATTTCTCGTTAAAAATCCCCACTCATAACAGTATTTCCATTTTACAGTTATCAGCGTTTTAATGAAACTTTGGTCAGTGTTATCTTCTTCTTCTTTTTTCAAATTCGTCCTGACAGAACCCCATTTTGTTTAACGCATTTGCATTGTGTGTATACGATAGTTTGAAATGGACTTCTCTGAAATAAATAGTACAACGAAAAAGTGTTCTTTGTTAATGCTTTCATTGTTACGAAACTCAACAAAGATACAACATATGGCAAGGTTATCAAAATTAACCCTAATTAGTGACGTTTCAAATGGGTCAAGGTCACATGAAGATAAAACCCAGATTGCTCTGAAAACGATACTGTTTTTCAGCCTGCCACTGTTGCCAAATTTGGCACACAAGGGGTTGTAGAAGATCTTGAGCTTTTACATATTTTTGGTTGCATCATAAGTGAAGACCCGCAAACGAGGAAATACTCTGATGTGGACAATTCCTGGGATGTTATGCTTGATGGAAATACCGAACATGCGTTTTGCAGTCAGGTTTTATTCTTGAGGAAAATTTTCTTTGCATATCATTATCATCCAACTTCTTCAGAAGTTACAATCACGGGAGCCAGTTGTGGGAAAGTATCAACATGAGTATTTTCTGGGTAATTCCAGAGGAAGACTGGGAAAGCTTTGCCATGGACAGGGACATTGTCAAACAAAAAGGCCCTGAGGCCTTCGAAACAACTAGGCCAGAGCACAAGCGCAAGCGGAGGTAAACATCGGCTGCCCAAAGCCTCCTACCTAGAGATTACCATGTGCACTGTGTGCCTCAGAGTGTCGCTCAAAGATAGGCCTACACAGTCACCACAGGCCAAGTCGACAGAGACTCCGGCCCCAGTGATCCTCGGATCCGAAGAACCAGCCGTAACATAAGACTTTTCTGGAATACTCTGGCTAACGCTGTCGTGAAACTTGCGACAGTGGGAAAGTCGTCTCTTTGCAGCCCTCGAACCAGTACGCTCCGTTATCATACACTGCATATCCGAGCTAGATGAAACTTTATTTCAATGGGTGT
>JAWQFJ010007716.1:0-5000 GCA_034096865.1 Theodoxus fluviatilis
ATGTGATTCTGACTGTCTGTCTGTCTGTCTGTCTGTCTGTCTGTCTGTCTGTCTGTCTGTCTGTCTGTCTGTCTGTCTGTCTGTATGTCTGTCTGTCTGTCTGTCTGTCTGTCTGTGTGTTTGTCTGTCTGTCTGTCTGTCTGTCTGTCTGTCTGTCTGTCTGTCTGTCTGTCTGTCTGTCTGTCTGTCTGTCTGTCTGTCTGTCTGTCTGTCTGTCTGTCTGTCTGTCTGTCTGTCTGTCTGTCTGTCTGTCTGTCTCTCTCTCTCTCTCTCTCTCTCTCTCTCTCTCTCTCTCTCTCTCTTATTCTCATACTCTCTTCCCCCCCCCCCAGCTCCCCCCTACTTCCCCCTCCTCTCTCTCTCTCTCTCTCTCTCTCTCTCTCTCTCTCTCTCTCTCTCTCTCTCTCTCTGTCTCCCTCCGCCCCCCCTCTCTCTCTCTCTCTCTCTCTCTCTCTCTCTCTCTCTCTCTCTTACCACACTAGAATATTTTGCCTCAAGGGCTGAATGTAAGAAAGGCACTACTGCCCTATTCACTACCCTTGTAAAATAAAGTTCGTTCGGTCGTTCGTTCTCTCACTCTCACTCTCTCTCTCTCTCTCTCTCTCTCTCTCTCTCTCTCTCTCTCTCTCTCTCTCTCTCTCTCTCTCTCTCTCGTCTGTGCCTTTGAAATTCATTGTTGTTGTCTGGTATTCTGCGTTCGAATCCCAGACGAATCTGAAAGCTTTTGTACGGATAAAGTAGAACAACGCTACGGGTTACTTCTAAAATGGGTTGTTCCTTTCTATTCTCCATAATTTATGGGCCAGTAAGTTGAAAAGTAGCAGTGGCAAAGGACGTCAGAGTGACGCAGTTAATAATAGGAAGCATTTTGATTGGCTGCGAAAATACACCTCCGTGGATGCACACAATGAAGGAAACAGGTCCGTTGCATGGTACGAATACTAACTTTACTGAAGCTTTTCCCTACTTTTACATAATATGAAATTATGCCACCCAGTTTCTTGTTCTGATTGCACACGTCATTGATGCGGTCAGTTTGCGGCCAGATGTAAATGTCTCTTTTCGTCGACCGGTTGTGGCAGACACAAATATTTCAGCTCTGTTCTAAAAAATTATCTTGTAGGCATATTACAATAGCATGCACTTTTTGATGAATGAAGAAAGATGAAATTGTTCCCTATCTATGAATCGACTTTGTGGTAAAACGATCTGTAAAATGTGTAAGTTTTTAAACAGAAAAATATCAGGATGATATCGTAGGATAGATGAAAATTTAAAAACGCCATCGTTATATCACTCTTGTATTTTCCCCGTGTAGTCATGTTTTCTATTTCTCATTCATTTACTCTAGGGAAGATAGAGTAAAAGAAACATTGAATTTCTTCTCCGAAAGAGCCAGATTTCAGCTTAAAGATGAAAACATCGATCTGAAATAATTCCAAGAATGTTGTTCCTTTGCATTTTTGTTGAAGAAATGTTGGCAAGTTCCCTTCGCACTGAGCAACAAAGTCGCGTGTGTTCTATTTTAGACACGGAATTTCAACATCTCGCTATTTACGCTGCCTGCTGAGCACGTCTGCTATTTCTCATGAAAGGTCTGGAGTTTTCGATGTCCTCCTGCATGGTTCATGCGGACTTTTGCGTGCTGCTTTCTCACGTCTCCATACACAGCGAGTGAAGTGCGCCTCACACATGCTAAGCTTACGTCTGTACGGAGTTTGCTTGCACCTCTTCGACGCACGCCAAAATTCACGCCAAGTCTGCAAACATCGTCGATGAAGATGAGGGGAGAGAAAAATCCCCTGGCCATGCAAAAACAGAGAGGTCATGAGTTCGTCACGTCACAGGTCGTGTTTCTTACTGTCTGGGTCGTGTTGAGATTATGATTGCATGCACCCTTTGCCCCCATAAACCCCTCGCCCCCGCCCCCCTCCACTACCTCAACCCCAACATACACCCTTCCCCTCTCCCCCCCCCCCCCCCCTCTCCCTCCCCCCTCTTCTTTTCTACGATAACCCAAACACTCATGCCGAGGCTTCTTCAGAACAATGAAGACAGGCGTCTTCTGAATGATTATTTCTAAAGGTGTACTTGAAGGAAAAGCAGGGAATTTCGAGGTGGACAGGATGGAGAGGAGAGTTAAGGATGCATAGAGGGTGGAGAGTTATGGGTGGATAGTTAAAGGTGAATAGTTAAGGATGAAGAGTTAATGATGGAGGGTTAATGGTGGAGAGTTAATGGTGGAAAGGTAAGGGTGGAAAGTTAATGGTGGAGAGTTAATGGTGGAAAGTTAAGGGTGGAAAGTTAATGGTGGAGAGTTAAGGGTGGATAGTTAAGGGTGGAAAGTTAATGGTGGAGAGTTAAGGGTGGATAGTTAAGGGTGGAAAGTTAATGGAAAGTGAAGCGTAGAAAGTTAAGGGTGGAGTGTTAAGGATGGAGAATTAAGAGTTGTGTTAAGGGTGGATAGTTCATGGTGGATAATTAAGGGTGGAGAGGGAAGAATGGAAAATTAATGGCGGAGAATTAAGGATGGAGAGTTAATGATGGAGGGTTGATAGTGGAGAGTTAATGGTGGAAAGTTAAGGGTGGAAAGTTAATGGTGGAGAGTTAAGGGTGGAGAGTTAAGAGTGGATAGTTAAGGGTGGAAAGTTAATGGAAAGTGAAGCTTAGAAAGTTAAGGATGGAGAATTAAGAGTTAATTGTTAAGGGTGGAAAGTTAATGGTGGAGAGTTAAGGGTGGATAGTTAAGGGTGGAAAGTTAATGGTTAGTGAAGCGTAGAAAGTTAAGGGTAGAGTGTTAAGGATGGAGAATTAAGAGTTAAGTGATAAGAGTAGATAGTTCATGGTGGAGAATTAAGGGTGGAGAGTGAAGAATGGAAAATTAATGGTGGAGAATTAAGGTTGAAGAGTTGTTGTTGTTGTTGTTGTTGCGTACCTGGGCTAAACACTCCCAGGATCACCCAAGTGGGTGAGATGATTGCGTGTGTGACTGTTTTTGAACATCCCACCATATAGGCAGCCACACTCCGTCTTCAGGGGATTTGATCTCTGTCTCCATAGAATGCCAGTTGTTATGTTAGGAGCTTACCATGGCTGAAGATAATCCCCACATAACAGTACAACGTAACAACATTTTGCTGTAGCCTTGGTTTTTGGCTGGAGTCAACAAATAACAACAGCCTTTGCCCAAGGCTAAGGTTGAAGAGTTAAGGGATGGACAATTCAGGTCGGAGATTTTGGCGTCGAGAGATAAGAGCTAAGAGGGAGAGTTAAGGTTGAAAAGTTAAGGATAGAGAGTTAAGGGTGGAGAATTAAGAATAGAGAGTTAAATTAAGGGTGGAGAGTGAAAGATGTAGAATTCAGGGTGGAGAGTTAAGGATGGAGAACTGAGGATGGAGAGTTGAGGGTGAACAGTTAAGAGGTGGATAATTAAGGGTGGAGAGTTGAGGATGAAGAGTGAGGAGAAGAAGAATTAAGTGTGGAGAATCAAGGTGGAGACAGTTCATGCAGAGGGAAAAGATAAGAGGTGGGGAGTTAATGGTGAAGAGTATAGGTTTGAGATTGAGGGTGCTGAGCTAAGGATGAAGAATTCTGGGTGGAGAATGAACGATGGAGAGTTAAGGGTGAACAGCTAATAAAGAGGTCGATAATTAAGGATGGACATTTTAGGATGAAGAGTTAAGAGGTGGAAAGTTAATGGTGGAGAATTAGCGGTGGGAAGTTAATGGTGGAGAAATAAGGATGGAGACTTAAGGTTGGATATTTAACGGTGAAAAAATAAGGTGAAGAGGTAGGATGAAGGGGTAGAGGTGAAATGTTGTTTGAAATATGCAGAAGTATCCTTAGCGCCAGCAATTCATAGCGGTCACGCCATTCCTCTCTTTTCTACCTCCGTCTTCTCCAAACCTCTCTCTCCTCAAACCCCCCTATGTTGTTCTTCCACACAATGACTCCCTCCCTACCACCACTCTTCATTCATAGCTTTACCCAACCCGCCTTGTCTCATCCGATTGATATGTTGCTCTTCCCGTGAGACTATTGGTTAGATTTAAACTTCTCTCTCTACCTTACTCCAGCACCCACACCCCCAGCCCCTCCCTCCACTCCCACCCTCCATGTCTCTGCCATCGGTCTCCTTTCTCCCCAAGCGGGTCAAGGAACAGATGTGAAAGCCAGAGAATGACAAGAAGGCTGAGATGGGGTGGCAGATCGTGAACAGGGAAGCATTTGAGAGGAAGGGGGTCGATTGAGGGGGATTGGAGTGATTTGGGGGGGGGGGGGATTGGTTGAAGAGAGTAGGGAGTGTAGGGGAGGGGGAGGGGGAGGAATGGGGAGGTGTACCAGGCAGTTGACCCAGCGTGCCTGCCCCTGCTTGTCCACCGACCCTGCCTCCCTCAATCAGCGCCAGTGTGTTTGCTGCCCCAAGGACGCCAGGCTTGACCCTGAAGAAATCCTAACGCCCTGGTCATCAGGCCTCGAATTAGCGCGCCTCCACCGGCATCTGCCTACGTCAACGAGGTGACCAGAGTGCCGCGGTCGTTGAAGGATCAAATCGCCCCCCACCCCCACCCCAACCCCCACCCCCCACCCTTGCGTCTATTGTATGTCTGCTCTCTGCAGTACGGTGTGTAGTCTGTAGGTTGTCTGTAGTATGGTGTCTGCTGTCTGTAGTAAGGTGTGTCTGCTGTTTGTAGTGCGGTGTGTCTGCTGTGTGTAGTCTGTAGTACGATGTATATGCTGGCTGTAGTACGGTGTATTTGGTGTCTGCAGTACGGTGTGTCTGCTGTCTATAGTACGATGTGTCTGCTGTCTGTAGTAAGGTGTGTCTGCTGTCTGTAGTAAGGTGTGTCTGCTGTTTGTAGTCTGTAGTACGGTGTATCTGCTGGCTGTAGTACGGTGTATTTGGTGTCTGCAGTACGGTGTGTCTGCTGTCTATAGTACGATGTGTCTGCTGTCTGTAGTAAGGTGTGTCTGCTGTCTGTAGTAAGGTGTGTCTGCTG
>JAWQFJ010007716.1:10000-13683 GCA_034096865.1 Theodoxus fluviatilis
TCTTCACTAGGAATGATGAGAGGTACACAAAGTTGCAGTTATTATAAAAGATATAATCTTTGTTACTCAATTTTACTCGTCGTTACTGTATACGTATAATGAAATACACTGCAACGAGTCTGTTGACGAACTTACACACAAAGATTCCCCCTGTTTGTGAAGAAGAAGTGGAGGCTTGGGTGAATGGGGAAAGCGTCCTGAAAAAGCATTAAATGAATGCGATGGATGGATGAGGCTTTAAGAGCCATCAGCCTTTATAGGCTGCCCTAGTCACTGATGTTTCTTGAAGAATGAGCAAGTTGACAGCCCCGCATGGCCACTCGTTCGCCCCTCTCATATCAGTAGGAAAACACGATGGGTTTTCTTCTCACTCTAAAACAAGAGGATGGCTGTGTGCTGGGAGTGAACTTGTTGACACGATCTGTGTGCACAGCTGCATCTACGAGTAACAGCGACTCATTCATCACTCACGTTAATTAACCATTCATGAAGTAAAGGTGGACCAAACTCATGAACACGTAACAACCACGGATGTACCGGAAACTGCAGACAGAACGCCTTGGTAGGAGAGAGAGTGAAGCCAGAAAAGAGATAAAGAGGTATGGCTGGTTGTCTGTGTATATGTTAGCATTAGTGATTAGTGATTAAATTAAACAAGATGAGAGAAGTGTGTGTGTGTGTGTGTGTGTGTGTGTGTGTGTGTGTGTGTGTGTGTGTGTGTGAGAGAGAGAGAAAGAGAGAGAGAGAGAGAGAGTGAGAGAGAGGTGGGAGGGGAGGGAGGGAGGGAGGGACGGACGGACGGACAGACAGACAGACAAAAAGGCAAGCAGGCAGGCAGGCAGGCAGACAGACAGACAGACAGACCGACAGACTGACAGACAGACAGACAGACAGACAGACAGACAGACAGACAGACAGACAGACAGACAGACAGACAGACAGACAGACAGACAGACAGACAGACAGACACAAACACGCACACACATACACACCCAGACGCGCGCGCGCAAACTCACATACAAACACACACACACACACACACACACAACACACATACACACACACAACCACATACACACACACATACACACACACAAATACACACATATATACACACACATACACACACATATACATACACACATACAAACACACACACACACACATACACACACACACACACACACGTATGTTCTTTTTTCTCTCAACCTTATTCCAGTGACGTCACCTCATACTGCAGCATGCACGCTCCGTGCTAGCGAGGGGTTTTCCCACGAGAGCAGCACTGACTACACAGCGGCTCTCACCCAGTGTCACAGCACAGCTGCCCCTGACTATGTTTGCTCTGCATAAATGACGTCATTTTAACCACATCACGATCTGTGACGTCACGCGACCGGGTGGCCAGTGACGAGGTGTTTCCTGTCTACTTCCCGTAGTCATCGTAACTCTCCTGTGTTGTGAGGCGATGTTTCCGGTGAACAAGGATCACGTGGACGTAAGAGTGTCCCAATCCTATCAGCTAGCAGGTGAGAGCAAAACTCTACGGCCAGTTAGCATGAGGAAACTGCAGAACATACTAAGCACGATAACCATACCATTGATACGTCGTACGGAAAACCGTATTAAGACGGGTAAAAATACACCCACAAAACCCAAGCAAACAAATCACAGATAATCTGCACGCAAAGTGAAGTAATCTTTTCCAAAGAACAAACGCTGTACAGTGATTGATTCTGAACCTTTATTAGATCAAATAATGGTTAGCATTGAGGGTTTAAAAAAACAAGCAAGGAGAAAAGGAAGGTAGGAAGGGAAGAAAGAGAGAGAGAGAGAGAAAGACAGAAATATAGCGAGAAAGAGAGGCAGAAAGAAAAAAAAGAAGAAAGAGAGTTAAAAAGCAAAAAGAAAGAAAAGTAAGAAACAAAGAAAGAGGGAAGAAAGAAAGGAAGAATGACAAGAACCAGACGTAACTCAGTCCACAATACCAGTGGATACCTTGGTCCTGTTCTGCAACAACAACAAAAACTTGTTCAGCCCAGTAGACTGCAGAGTCCCCTAGTGCAAGGCTGTTTGCATAAGTTGTTGAGATCACGCGGGTCTTTTTCCTGGCTATAAAACAACCCACGTTCAATCTCCTTCCACTCAACATCGCTCTTATGGCTTACCCCCTTTCCACAGTAACGCCCTGCCCCCTCTGCCTGGCTTCGCCTTTCTTCCCTGCACTTCCGCTCTAGGCTTTGTGACGTCACTACAGCTCACGCTTTGCTATTTTGGTGGATGATGAAATGGGCTCCACTGCCTGAAGAGCGGAGCCTTGTGTTGTTGTGGTGACAGATCTGAGTCTCGGTGTCCAGCCGTGCTATGCCGAGGCGAGCGATCCCATTTTTCTGTGACTGTTTGTGCTTACAAAATAACAACAGCACTATCACGAACTCTCAGCATTACTGTCAGTCATTATCTACCATAAAGAAAAGCAAAACAGAAGCTGCAGTAGCTCCAGCAGCAACAGTTACAATACAAGCAGCTTGGTTGGTACTGTAATAAGGCCGGAGACGCGTTGTCGTCACTTCCGGAGTTATTTGTAGAAACCACGTGCTTTCAGCCATGTCGGTAGGAGGCGAGCGCTGTCTGCTAAGCTGTGCTACGGGAGACGTGCAACCATGCCGACTTCTTGCTGCGTGAAAGATTGTTTTAACAACCAACAAAAAGACAAATAAAGAGGTCAAACGCTCCTACTACTCTATACCATCAGAGAAAATCAATCAAGGTCTGATTGTGCAAAGGGTGACCGAAGCTAGACGAAGAGGATGGAAAAAGAAGATTTACAGAATAGATATGTATCTGTATAGATGTGAATAGAGACAAACACCCGGCGAGAATGAGCAGATATCTCCCACGAATCCTGCTACGAAGAATCGATGGGCTTCCAAAGACCTGTAATTCTTAAACTCTTCCAACGTGTACGCCGATGTTCCGAGTACAGCAACTAAATAATTATGTCCATGGCACTCGTTGGCGGAGTGTTCCTCAATTCCGGATTAAGTTAGTCCTTCGTCAGCTGGTATGGATGGGTGGATGGATGGAGTTTTCCGGCTTATCAGCCTTTGTAGGCTATGTAAGGCTACCGAACATAAAAACCACTTGAATAGTTCAGAGTCAGCGCAAATCAAGCCACGATGTTCCTAGCTATTCGCCTCTTACGAATCGCAAAGGGAGACGCGGTGGGTCAATTCTTACCCCCCCCCCCCCCCCCCCCTAATCCACAGGGGGCGTCAGCTGGTATGGATCGAGCTCGCCGATCACCTCAATTTTGTTGAGGTAACGTCGACAGGCATCGGGCTTGAAAAAGTCAACGTAACACGTTTTCTTCCTCACGGACATCACCTTAGAAGAACAATGTATCAACTAACTCTGATTTAGATGTTGGTTTCTTGACATAGCTAGCTTACCATGTCGGAGCAGATGAAACAAATGAGAGAAAAGCGAAACGGACTCACTCGTGCCAACCTTCAGGTACTTTTGCGCGATCTGTCCGAGGCCACTCCCCGCAGGGTTTTTGTTTGCCGTTTGACCACTACGCTCGACTGTAAGTGGTATATGTGTAGATATAAAAGTAAGACCTGGGCACAGTTATTGGAAGTTAAATCGCGGTGAGTCGATATTTCAGCTTAATGATATCT
>JAWQFJ010007718.1:0-7500 GCA_034096865.1 Theodoxus fluviatilis
TAGTCTAGGGGTGAACTGCACACACCTACTCGAACTTTCCATTCTCACTCAAACATAGATGACACAAGTCTGAAAATGAGAAGTGGGAACAAAGAAATCACAATTCAAAACTCTTTACTTCTCAGGAGAATCAAATGCTTAAGTATGATATAGTTGCTACAATCAAATTATCAAAATAATAGTACTAATCATGGTGATCTAAAATCATTCCCCAAAATAAAACCCTTAAATAAGTAGTCTGCCAGACCAGTGATACTTAACTGAGCTCGATGAAAATTCACAGCCAATCAGAGGCTACTTCACCCGCACGTGGCGAGGGGTGGCGAGAGCTGGAGGGGGGAAGGGAAAATGGGATATCCATTCAGAAAAACACTTTCACAAACGATGAATGGAGAATTCCGACGCCTGAGCGGGCAGGCGGTATTCGTCTCTTCCAAGAGATGAGGAGGGGTTCTGAGACTTGAACTTGGCCTGGGAGCGGAGGAAGAGCTCTGGGGATGTTCGTAGATGTGAAGCGCAGCCTTGGTCGGGGGTGAGGACGCTAGCAGACGACACAGCTAGCCTCCATGTGACAGGCGGCTGGACAGACAAGCGCATGGGAAAAACAGGCCCGCATACGGAGCCAAACGTTCTCCTGGAGCGGGGCTTTCCTTGACCACCGGAAAACTCCGGGGTTATCTCCTAATTGAGGAGTGACAGACCAGCATATTTTCTGTGGAGGTAAACTTCTGATGGAGAGGCTTGAAAACCCGTCGCTGTAGTTTTCTCTCAGGCGAGGGTGAGCGCAGAACTCCATTCTGCCCTCTGGGCGATAAGGCGAAACACGTGGAAACAGCCTGGTCTAGACGGGGCGTTGTTCTGGAACTTTTCGTAGTAGAACCTTCATCTTGTTACAGCTTATCCAGCAGGGAACCATGGGAACAGGGCACCGTTTTCCTCCATGGTCTGTTCCTTTTTTTTTTAAACTTGTACGTGCGCCCCGCACTTCAGGACAACACGGGTTATATACGCCCGCCAAAAACTTCTCGCCTTTCCCGTCCAATCACAGGACCAGTGATGGTCTTGAGTATCGTTTTTCTCTAATTGACCAATCATCGTTCAGCTGTATAAATACTAAATTAGTCACATATCCCTATCGCAAGTCATTCCTGATTGATCAGTCAACCGAACCACATCATTTGTCAGTTCTCTAAAAAGTTCACTGGGGATTGGTCAATGGTCAAACATCAACCGAGAGGTGCTTGATTTCAGATTAAATGCTCTATTAAGTAACTCTCACCTCAGGCAGGAAAACAGTATTCAATGTTTATTTTCCTTTCTCAAGTCCTACACACACAGAGCATATGTCCTTCATCTACACTGCTCTGGCAAAAATGTCTACGCTACTATGGTCTGGCAGACAATACCCACCCCACTGCATAATTAAACAACAACAAGCCTAGTGGGTATATGCGTTTCGTCACAAACCACCACATTATATAACATGGGTTTCAAAGTTGAAAAATATTTTATTTGCATTTGACCTTGAAAATGTTTGGAAACATCAGAACGTTGATAATGAACATGTATTTGTAAAGCAACTCAGAAACAGAATGATTGAGAGTTTTTGTCAACAATGGAAAAATGATCTGTGAAGCAGTGTCAGGTATTCTTTCTTTAGGAAAATAAAAAGTGAGTGTTCTGCTTAAAAGTACTTGTTTAGTATAGATAGAAAGGTGTTCATGGATGTATTTATCAGATTTCGAATGAGCATAACCGAGTTGTACATCCATAAACTTAGATACAGAGAAGACGCTCATGTAACTCTTTCTCCATTATGTAGAGAGAAAGATGAAGACGAACACCACTTTTTGTTTGTTTGTCCTGCTCTGCAGGACCTACGTGAATATTACTTGTCTATTCACATAGAAAAACATTGTCAAAATCCAGAAAAGACTATTCTGAGTAATGACAGCGAGAAAATATTAAGAGCTACTAGTATTTACTTGTATAAAGCTTTTCAACGCAGATCTTACGCTATAACTTTACCCGAAAGCAATTATTTTTATTTTGATTAATTTGGAATAACTTGTCTGTTGCAGATCACTGTCATTGATATCGCACCCGATGTGAAGGTGTTAGATATATGTATGCGATTGAAATAGGCCGGTGGCCTCTTCAATAAACCGTTCGTTCGTTCTCTCTCTCTCTCTCTATCTCTCTCTCTCTCTCTCTCTCTCTCTCTCTCTCTCTCTCTCTCTCTGCGTGTATGTATATGGACATGGAGATTAAAGTTTTGTATGTCAAAACAGCAGCGTGGAAGATTATCTTATGCTCAAAGCAGAACCATTGTAAGCTGAGGAACAGCTGAGGAAAGATTTGTCATGATCATCCATGACTCCACGTCCTAACCTTCCCATCACGCTCTGTACTCGTAGAGTCCTTGTGGTGTTGAGGACTGCGACCCCAAACATCCCAACAGGAAATAATTTTGGAATAGGCGTAAGCATCGCAGAATGGTTTTCTTTTTTTCTTGGAAGGAGCATTGATATCTTCTTGAAGACAAGCGGCCTTGCAAACTCAGCAGTCACTGGAGCCGGCTGCAGAGTCCTGGGAACCGCTCCTGGGTGAGAGTGTTCATCGCGAGAAACACTGGGAACCGCTCCTGGGTGAGAGTGGGCATCGCGAGAAACACTGGGAACCGCTCCTGGGTGAGAGTGGGCATCGCGAGAAACACTGGGAACAGCTCCTGGGTGAGAGTGGGCATCGCGAGAAACACTGGGAACAGCTCCTGGGTGAGAGTGGGCATCGCGAGAAACACTGGGAACAGCTCCTGGGTGAGAGTGGGCATCGCGAGAAACACTGGGAACAGCTCCTGGGTGAGAGTGGGCATCGCGAGAAACATTGGGAACAGCTCCTGGGTGAGAGTGGGCATCGCGAGAAACACTGGGAACAGCTCCAGGGTGAGAGTGGGCATCGCGAGAAACACTGGGAACAGCTCCTGGGTGAGAGTGGGCATCGCGAGAAACATTGGGAACAGCTTCTGGGTGAGAGTGGGCATCGCGAGAAACACTCGGAACAGCTCCAGGGTGAGAGTGGGCATCGCGAGAAACACTGGGAACAGCTCCAGGGTGAGAGTGGGCATCGCGAGAAACACTGGGAACAGCTCCTGGATGAGAGTGGGCATCGCGAGAAACACTGGGAACAGCTCCAGGGTGAGAGTGGGCATCGCGAGAAACACTGGGAACAGCTCCTGGATGAGAGTGGGCATCGCGAGAAACATACCGAGTTCCGGTCTCCAATGCCCAGAGGTGACACTTCCCCAAGAATTTGAATCGAAAACAGTCACACGTTGTTTTCTCTCCCTGACATTACTTATATCACGAAGCTTGAGATGAAGCACAGCTTGGAAGTTTCACGCAGCAACTCGGGTTTTGTAAAACAAAGATTTCATGTAGCGACACTTTTTCAAAATTTGCATTGGGTATGTTTTTAATAAATCTGACAATTGTGGAATGACATGATAATTTTAGACTTCCCTATCACGAAAGAGCCTTTAATCCTGATGTAGCGTTGTTACAAACAAACAACAAACTAACGAACGAACGAATGAAGAAACAAGCAGAGTCCCTGATATACCGAAGCAACACAGGCCTGGGTCAGTCTTCGTACTTTCAGTCGTGTGTGCAACATGCACCTGTCAGGGTTCCCACATCTCCCTCTCTGTTTGAGCGTTGCCTCCCCCCGCCACAGTGCTTGGATTGGGCCTTAGCACAGCAGTCCTTCTTCCCGCGCTTGAACAGGAAGCGGTTCAGTCGGGAAGCAAGTGACCTCCTCTCACAGGGCTTGGCACACTCGGGCCCCGCAAGGATTTCTGCATGGTCACCCCGTGGTCCTGGCCTCATCTCTGCTGTCACAGTGAATGTGTAAGGGCAGTGCAGGGCAGAGTCACGTGGCGTGGACGAGGCCGAGGAGCGACTGGACTGGGCCCCGGGATGCTGCGACGCCCGCGGATCTCTGGAGACTCGGGACAGTGGTACCGTGACGCCTGCCGGAGGCTGAGGCCGCCTCCCAATGAGAACAGCTTGCTCTCGGTGCGAAGCGACGACACGGCGTGCTGGCGGAGGTTTCTGAAACAACAGGGGATTGACGGGATATGCTGGAGACAGCGGCTGCAAAATCTCTTTCCCAGCTTGCGGAGGCTGTCTGGGCAAGATGGCAACCTTCAAAGGTGATGCAGGTGTCACAGGTGCGGCTGCGCGGCACGAGGATTCTGGTTGCAAATTTTCCTCCGCCCCATTCGACACAGGTGTGGGCAAGGCGTTGTCGACGCTCTGCTGTTGCTCAGCTTTCTCATCCACCGTCGGCATTTCGGACTGCTCTGAAGATCTTGCTTTCGTCATATTGTCCACGGCTTTCCAAGGCTGACAGGGCGAAAAGGCCACCGTTTGGGAAGGCCTTGGATTTAATCCAGTGCAAGTCTCTTTTGAGTCTGCATCAGGCTTTGTTTCTAGCTGCTCTTCGTCGACAACAGGACAGGGACAGGACAAGCCAGCCACGCTTCCATGTGGTTTTCGAGGTGGCGGGGGTCTTTTTCTCGGCCGAATCTCACCGGAGTCAGAAGAGGATTTTGGTTGTCCATTTTTAATTGAAACTGGCAACTGCCGAGGCAAAGCAACAATATTCCGAAGTGGGTGTGAGTTTGATTCAACGAATATTTCCGTGGGCACAACACGGGGGGATGGCTGTACTTCCTTTCCAACAGCAAGGAGAGGAAGATGACGCAAGGTCTGTTCTTTGGAAGGCGGTTGGATCTTAGTTCTGGCAAGCAGCTCCTTGGAGTCAAGGACACACTTTGGCTGTACCGCCCTTCTCACGGCGACAGAAAGCTGGCGGGGAAGGACAGCCAGTGCTTGAGGGTTTGCCGTTTTGGAGGCAAAAGCAATCTGTGGTTGCTGGTGATTTTCCATAGCGACAGGAGGTGGACGGGACACGAGAGCAAACCTTTGATCTGATTCAGGCTTTGTGTCAAGGAAATCCTTTTCGAGCTTAGCAGCGGGCGATGGATGTGTTTCCTTCTGCACCGACACTGGGGGCTGAGTGGTAGTTTCAGTTGGCGGAGGCTTCTCTGCACGCAGTGGTTCAGCAGGTTTGAGAGAAGATGTCGATCGCCCAGTCTTTTCCAGCGCAATGGAAGGTTGGCCAGGCAAACCAGCCACTCTTGGAGATGCCAGAGGCCTCTTTCCAAGAGATGGTTTGGTCGGCACTTGAACAGACTCTGGTGACACCGTCTTTTCCCCATCAAAAGGCGACCGACGTGTGGGCAAGACCATCACCGTTCGAGGCAGCTGTGGCTTCCTCGGAAGCAACGGCACGACGCGGTTGCCTGCCGACGTTGGTCTTGCTTCCCTCTGCAAGGCACTTGGGGAGGAACAGGCCGAGGCAGCCACCTCCAAGAGCGATTGAGAATTCTCAGGAAGCACAGGTTTCTTACGTTCGAGCGCGGAGTTTGGTCGCGCCTCCTGCTCCTCAGTAACGGATCGTTTGCTTTGAAATTCACTCTGTCTGCGTAAAACTCCAGTTTCCTGGAGAAGCGAAGGCGTGCTGTTTTGAACAGCGACCTTCGCTTGCGTCTGGATGTCATCCGTTGCCTTGGACCTGCTTGGCTCTCCACTTATTTGCGGAGGGGTTAGATGCCTCTTTGTAGCTATTTGTTTTCTCGGCTCCAAGGAATTCTCTGACAACTTCTTCGTCTCCATGGAGACTGAAGATGGGCCTGGTCGAGTGGCACAGCAGGCGGACTTTTCCTCTTCCTCAGGTAGCTCAGGTTCGGGTAGCTCAGGTTCGGGTATCTCAGGTTCAGGTAACGCAGGTTCGGGTAGCTTCTTCACGAAAGCTAGGTATTCCTCCACCTCCAACGAGCCGGTGTTCCCTGGCACGAGGCTGTCTGAGTGCAGTCTCTCTGCCTTGTGCCAGAGGCGGACGAAATCGTCCACGCTCATCGCTGATAAGGGCTCCTTCGCTTCCTGGAGGACTCGGCCTCCCGCCTGGGCCTTCCTCTGTAGAACTTGACCTCCTGAGGTGGGAGGTGTCTCTGATTTAGGCTTCGGGGATTTCGCACGTAAAGGAAGGCATCCGTACCTCACAGCCTCGTCAGCATTTTGCGCTGTACAACACGCGAAATCCTCGTCTAGCAGCTCATCATGGTCGTCAGCATCTTCTGCAGGAGGCATGTCACTCCAAAATATTTTCTGTCGCTTCGTTTCGCGCCTGAAGCCCGATGGTCTGACCTTTTCGTAGGCGTTTCGCCGCGACTTCCTGTCGCCACGGTGATCCAGACTCTTGGGGTCGTTGTGAGACGTCAGTTCCCCCGAGTTCTGTGCCAAACAGCTGCTTGGTGTTTGGAGGACTGCCTCAGTCTCGGGGGTAACGCAGTCACCGCTCAGCATGGCCTTCGAACTGCTTGCTTTCTTCTGTTCATTTCCGTCCATGACCCGTGGAAAGCTATCGTAGGTCCCTGGAGCTGCGTTGACCGAGGGGACGTCCTTGCTGCTGCAGGGGCTGATCCAAGAAGGCCTCGCATGATGTAGCAAAAAAGCATAGTCCGGATTCTCTTCTACCAGGGCGTCCACGTCGTCATGGTAAAACAGGAGCAGCTGCAGCAACTGACGGCATTCGCTGAAGTCCCAGCAAGCCGCCTCGGGTAGCGAACAAACGTAGTCCCACCTGTGGAACCAAGTTCCAAACATTGTTACTTTCCTGAGAGGATCAAAGGGTGAAGACAGCCGAGACTATTAATTGAAGAGCTTACTGTCAGTAGGGGAGAAAGCAAGCATAAACAGATTAACTAGAGCGGGAATTCTCGGGAGAGGTGATTGGTGATTATGAAAGTAAAGAGAAACATGTCAGTGCTTGTTTTTGAATCGCAACTTTTCATCCAGTGTTAGGCGCACCGCACTTTGACCCCTGGTCACCGGACCAGCCCATTGCTTTCTCAGCTCCCCAGGAGACATTTAATGACTGCAGATGAACGAGCATATTCTCATTTTTCTACATAATTCCTCAGGTACCCAGCCTTTATCCCAGTGGGGAATGCTTTTCCAAGGGATGTAGATCAAGTAATACAATGAAATTTGCTCATCGGACTAGTTTTGTTTGTGAATTTATGCCAGAGACAATTATGGGAGAAATGCAAGGTACATCTGAAAAAGGTATGACAATGATAATTTTGAAAGGGAAGTATTTTCAATGACACACACACAGGTCTATCTTGCCAAGATAGGAACGCCAGAGTTTGTCACGATAATGTTAAAAGCAAGTCTAATATCCCAATTTTGAATCTATCAGTCATCAAGTGCAAAGATACAACCAGACAGCAGAGTCCTGATTGGCGCTTTTCCTGAGCTGTTGGGGACGGAGATTACTTTGGCATTTTGGTTATCAGATTACAGTTAGTTCCTATGCTTGTTCGTTTGTTAGTTTGTGTACGTTTATTTAGTGTCGTCTGAACTTCAAAGTAAC
>JAWQFJ010007718.1:12500-14913 GCA_034096865.1 Theodoxus fluviatilis
GTTCCGTCCCTTGCCTTTTTTGCAACACCAAAACGTAAAAAAGTCACTTTCTTTTCAAACCTCGATTCTGAAAATTTGATACATTCAATCGGACCTAACTTCCAGTAAGTGTGCAAAATGTCAAGGAAATCCGTCCAGTAGTTTTTGAGATATCAGCCGTTAAGTCGGGACTGACAGACAGACAGACAGACACACACACAAACAGACAGACAGACAGATAAAGCTGTGAGGACCTCAAGTAAACCTGGAGGGATAATGACCCATTTCTCCGACGTTAAACATCATTTCCTTTGTTTTGTAAACATTTACCTGGAGAAAATCGTCATCGCACTGTGACAGCAGACTATCAGTTTCTCTGCAGTACGTATCAAGTCATCATTTTGTGACAAGACGTGCAAGCGCCTTTTCATCTGCATACTGTAAGAGTTCGTCACCACTATCTGGCAGGTAGGGTTTACAACCAGCTGTACGCCAATGACGGAGAGCAGAAAAGATTACTCATTCTTGGGGCGCACGGGTGTTGATCATCCTCGGGTATATAAGACAGCTGATCTTTCACTCTGACGCACTGCAGTAGAGTGGTCAGGAAGCTGTGGCCCCATCTGATAAGCTCTGGATTCACGTTGACCACAAAAATTGTTTTGACTCAGATGAGTTTGGACAGCGTTGAACGCGTGTGATTAGTAAATAATTATTCACTCTTGGAGATATGTTTTGCAGTTTATCGAGACGTTGAGAGACTTTGAAGACCAGAGTAAGAACCGCTTCTTCGGTGCATGGAAGTTTTCTAAGTTGTCTATCAAAAAACTGGAATTGATCTTGAAACGCACTCTTCCTCATGCAATGGAGAAATAGTCTTTTTGTGAACATTTCGCTGCAGTTCGATACAAATTTTGAACATGAAGTCACTGTTTTTTCCGCACCGAAATTGTCAGGAAATTTTTCCTAGCACGTTGGGACGGATGTGGTAACTACATGCTGAGACTGCTGAAAGACAATCGCAAAGATTGGGTCAAGTTGGTCAGAACACACCCGAACGATTCAGCCACAGGCGCCGACCGGCCCTGATGATTTTGTGATTTTCGGTTGCTTCGGCGAATTCCGCACGTTTCATTGCTACAGCTTTCATTGCTACAGCTCTCTGGGGATTCCTGGGAGTGGATGAGGAATTCCTCGCTTGCCGCTCTCTCAGGTGAGTCTCAAGCGTCAAAACGGACACAACAGTTGATAAGATCTTCAGCAAACTTCACGGAGAAACAGCGGTCGTTGTGGTTGCATATCACGTAGCACCGAGCTACACACAAAAATCTGCATCACAGAGGATACGTGATGAAATATAATAAATGAAGGAAGGAATGGATGGATGGACGAATGAATGAATGGATGAATGAATGGATGCGATCACCTTGTCTGTCTTTCTGACAGTCCAGCGGAAACGAGCGGGGCCAAAAGGTAAAGATAGCAACGGCGTCCAACATTCTTTATTCGTGAAAATAGAAATTCAACTCTTCACCATGGAATGCTGCTAAGCGAAGTTTACCTGGTGAAACATTGCTGGACAAAGATCAGCACCAGGACATACAGATGAAGTCTGTAGAAACGCTGCCATTTGAGGTCCGTCAATAGCAAGCACAGTGTCACCCAGTGATCTGGATGTGTGCGCGTGTGGCTTTTGATCAGCACACTACTGTTTTTTAAAATATATTTCAGAGCTCTACTGAGGGTAAAAGCAGGTGGCTCCGTGGCAGTAGTGACGTCACAACAGGTCTCTCCGGCTGTCAGTGACATGATGTAGCGGCAGGTCGCACTGTGGCAGTATGACCTCACACCAGGTCACTCCAGGGCAGAGATGACGTCACTGCAGGTTGCTACGTGGCAGTAGTGACGTCTCAACGAGGAAAACTACCGCCTCTTGACTTCGGCCATCGTGAAGACGTAAGGAGGAGTGGAAAACGAAGCACGCACTGCGTGGTCGTGGAGTGGTGGCCTTGCAGGAAGAGATCCAGGGAGCGGCACCAGCAATGATGGCAAACGCCAAGAGACATAATCCTGATCGATGAACAACAGTGGCCGTAAATCAGGTTTCCACAAAATCTTCCTTTTTATTCAGGATGCAGTTCTCACGGAGCGTCAGTCTGGTGCCTAGCATCAAGAACCAAGAGAAGGATGGATCATATTAATTTTTTATCTTGGTTCGATGATGAGTTAGTTATTCAGCCAAATAACTCCAACAGCTCACAACGGATCCTCGTAACATTTGGTGGAAGATCGTAATTTACCTCAAGGAAGAATCCATTAAATTAAAGAGTTTCTGTCATCTCAGTTTTGAATTATGACCGAAAAGAGGAATGTTATCGCAAATAACGAGGTTGACGTCAGACTAATTATGACGTCGTCGAATGCGTTCCGCACT
>JAWQFJ010007720.1:2500-10000 GCA_034096865.1 Theodoxus fluviatilis
AGACACAGAGAGAGATCCTTCACTGGCACCTGACACAGACACAGAGACAGATCCTCCACTGACACCTGACACAGACACAGTGACAGATCCTCCACTGACACCTGCCACAGACACAGAGAGAGATCCTTCACTGGCACCTGACACAGACACAGTGACAGATCCTCCACTGACACCTGACACAGACACAGAGACAGATCCTCCACTGACACCTGACACAGACAGAGAGAGATCCTTCACTGGCACCTGACACAGACACAGAGACAGATCCTTCACTGGCACCTGACACAGACAGAGAGACAGATCCTCCACTGACACCTGACACAGACACAGTGACAGATCCTCCACTGACACCTGACACAGACACAGAGACAGATCCTCCACTGACACCTGACACAGACACAGAGACAGATCCTCCACTGACACCTGACACAGACAGAGAGACAGATCCTTCACTGACACCTGACACAGACACAGAGACATATCCTCCACTGACACCTGACACAGACAGAGAGACAGATCCTCCACTGACACCTGACACAGACAGAGACAGATCCTTCACTGACACCTGCCACAGACACAGAGAGAGATCCTTCACTGGCACCTGACACAGACACAGAGACAGATCCTTCACTGGCACCTGACACAGACACAGAGAGAGATCCTCCACTGGCACCTGCCACAGACACAGAGAGACAGATCCTTCACTGGCACCTGCCACAGACACAGAGAGAGATCCCTCACTGGCACCTGCCACAGACACAGAGACAGATCCTCCACTGACACCTGACACAGACACAGAGACAGATCCTTCACTGACACCTGACACAGACACAGTGACAGATCCTCCACTGGCACCTGCCACAGACACAGAGACAGATCCTCCACTTGTACCTGCCACAGACACAGAGAGAGATCCTTCACTGGCACCTGACACAGACACAGAGACAGATCCTCCACTGGCACCTGCCACAGACACAGAGACAGATCCTCCACTGACACCTGCCACAGACACAGAGAGAGATCCTTCACTGGCACCTGACACAGACACAGTGACAGATCCTCCACTGACACCTGCCACAGACACAGAGACAGATCCTCCACTGACACCTGCCACAGACACAGAGACAGATCCTCCACTGGCACCTGCCACAGACACAGTGACAGATCCTCCACTGGCACCTGCCACAGACACAGAGACAGATCCTCCACTGACACCTGGCACAGACACAGAGACAGATCCTCCACTGACACCTGCCACAGACACAGAGAGAGATCCTTCACTGGCACCTGCCACAGACACAGTGACAGATCCTCCACTGGCACCTGACACAGACACAGAGACAGATCCTCCACTGACACCTGACACAGACAGAGAGAGATCCTTCACTGACACCTGCCACAGACAGAGAGACAGATCCTCCACTGGCACCTGACACAGACACAGAGACAGATCCTCCACTGGCACCTGACACAGACACAGAGACAGATCCTTCACTGACACCTGACACAGACAGAGAGAGATCCTCCACTGACACCTGCCACAGACACAGAGACAGATCCTCCACTGACACCTGCCACAGACACAGAGACAGATCCTCCACTGGCACCTGACACAGACACAGTGACAGATCCTCCACTGACACCTGGCACAGACACAGAGAGAGATCCTTCACTGGCACCTGACACAGACACAGTGACAGATCCTCCACTGACACCTGCCACAGACACAGAGAGAGATCCCTCACTGGCACCTGACACAGACAGAGAGACAGATCCTCCACTGACACCTGCCACAGACACAGAGACAGATCCTTCTCTGACACCTGACACAGACACAGTGACAGATCCTTCACTCGCACCTGACACAGACACAGTGACAGATCCTCCACTGACACCTGCCACAGACACAGAGAGAGATCCTTCACTGGCACCTGACACAGACAGAGAGACAGATCCTTCACTGACACCTGGCACAGACACAGAGACATATCCTCCACTGACACCTGACACAGACAGAGACAGATCCTTCACTGACACCTGCCACAGACACAGAGAGAGATCCCTCACTGGCACCTGACACAGACAGAGAGACAGATCCTCCACTGACACCTGCCACAGACACAGAGACAGATCCTTCTCTGACACCTGACACAGACACAGTGACAGATCCTTCACTGGCACCTGACACAGACAGAGACAGATCCTCCACTGGCACCTGACACAGACACAGAGAGAGATCCTTCACTGGCACCTGACACAGACACAGTGACAGATCCTCCACTGGCACCTGACACAGACACAGAGACAGATCCTTCACTGACACCTGCCACAGACACAGAGAGAGATCCTTCACTGGCACCTGCCACAGACACAGTGACAGATCCTTCACTGACACCTGGCACAGACACAGAGACAGATCCTCCACTGACACCTGCCACAGACACAGAGAGAGATCCTTCACTGGCACCTGCCACAGACACAGTGACAGATCCTTCTCTGACACCTGACACAGACACAGAGAGAGATCCTCCACTGGCACCTGCCACAGACACAGAGAGACAGATCCTTCACTGGCACCTGCCACAGACACAGAGAGAGATCCCTCACTGGCACCTGCCACAGACACAGAGACAGATCCTCCACTGACACCTGACACAGACACAGAGACAGATCCTTCACTGACACCTGACACAGACACAGTGACAGATCCTCCACTGGCACCTGCCACAGACACAGAGACAGATCCTCCACTGTACCTGCCACAGACACAGAGAGAGATCCTTCACTGGCACCTGACACAGACACAGAGACAGATCCTCCACTGGCACCTGCCACAGACACAGAGACAGATCCTCCACTGACACCTGCCACAGACACAGAGACAGATCCTTCACTGGCACCTGACACAGACACAGTGACAGATCCTCCACTGACACCTGCCACAGACACAGAGACAGATCCTCCACTGACACCTGCCACAGACACAGAGAGAGATCCTTCACTGGCACCTGCCACAGACACAGTGACAGATCCTCCACTGGCACCTGCCACAGACACAGAGACAGATCCTCCACTGACACCTGCCACAGACACAGAGACAGATCCTCCACTGACACCTGGCACAGACACAGAGACAGATCCTCCACTGGCACCTGCCACAGACACAGAGACAGATCCTCCACTGACACCTGACACAGACAGAGAGAGATCCTTCACTGACACCTGCCACAGACAGAGAGACAGATCCTCCACTGGCACCTGACACAGACACAGAGACAGATCCTCCACTGGCACCTGACACAGACACAGAGACAGATCCTTCACTGACACCTGACACAGACAGAGAGAGATCCTCCACTGACACCTGCCACAGACACAGAGACAGATCCTCCACTGACACCTGCCACAGACACAGAGACAGATCCTCCACTGGCACCTGACACAGACACAGTGACAGATCCTCCACTGACACCTGGCACAGACACAGAGAGAGATCCTTCACTGGCACCTGACACAGACACAGTGACAGATCCTCCACTGACACCTGCCACAGACACAGAGAGAGATCCCTCACTGGCACCTGACACAGACAGAGAGACAGATCCTCCACTGACACCTGCCACAGACACAGAGACAGATCCTTCTCTGACACCTGACACAGACACAGAGACAGATCCTTCTCTGACACCTGACACAGACACAGTGACAGATCCTTCACTGGCACCTGACACAGACACAGTGACAGATCCTCCACTGACACCTGCCACAGACACAGAGAGAGATCCTTCACTGGCACCTGACACAGACACAGTGACAGATCCTCCACTGACACCTGCCACAGACACAGAGAGAGATCCTTCACTGGCACCTGACACAGACACAGAGACAGATCCTCCACTGACACCTGACACAGACACAGAGACAGATCCTTCACTGACACCTGCCACAGACACAGAGAGAGATCCTTCACTGGCACCTGCCACAGACACAGTGACAGATCCTTCACTGACACCTGGCACAGACACAGAGACAGATCCTCCACTGACACCTGCCACAGACACAGAGAGAGATCCTTCACTGGCACCTGCCACAGACACAGTGACAGATCCTTCTCTGACACCTGACACAGACACAGAGAGAGATCCTCCACTGGCACCTGCCACAGACACAGAGAGACAGATCCTTCACTGGCACCTGCCACAGACACAGAGAGAGATCCCTCACTGGCACCTGCCACAGACACAGAGACAGATCCTCCACTGACACCTGACACAGACACAGAGACAGATCCTTCACTGACACCTGACACAGACACAGTGACAGATCCTCCACTGGCACCTGCCACAGACACAGAGACAGATCCTCCACTTGTACCTGCCACAGACACAGAGAGAGATCCTTCACTGGCACCTGACACAGACACAGAGACAGATCCTCCACTGGCACCTGCCACAGACACAGAGACAGATCCTCCACTGACACCTGCCACAGACACAGAGACAGATCCTTCACTGGCACCTGACACAGACACAGTGACAGATCCTCCACTGACACCTGCCACAGACACAGAGACAGATCCTCCACTGACACCTGCCACAGACACAGAGAGAGATCCTTCACTGGCACCTGCCACAGACACAGTGACAGATCCTCCACTGGCACCTGCCACAGACACAGAGACAGATCCTCCACTGACACCTGCCACAGACACAGAGACAGATCCTCCACTGACACCTGGCACAGACACAGAGACAGATCCTCCACTGGCACCTGCCACAGACACAGAGACAGATCCTCCACTGACACCTGACACAGACAGAGAGAGATCCTTCACTGACACCTGCCACAGACAGAGAGACAGATCCTCCACTGGCACCTGACACAGACACAGAGACAGATCCTCCACTGGCACCTGACACAGACACAGAGACAGATCCTTCACTGACACCTGACACAGACAGAGAGAGATCCTCCACTGACACCTGCCACAGACACAGAGACAGATCCTCCACTGACACCTGCCACAGACACAGAGACAGATCCTCCACTGGCACCTGACACAGACACAGTGACAGATCCTCCACTGACACCTGGCACAGACACAGAGAGAGATCCTTCACTGGCACCTGACACAGACACAGTGACAGATCCTCCACTGACACCTGCCACAGACACAGAGAGAGATCCCTCACTGGCACCTGACACAGACAGAGAGACAGATCCTCCACTGACACCTGCCACAGACACAGAGACAGATCCTTCTCTGACACCTGACACAGACACAGAGAGAGATCCTTCACTGACACCTGCCACAGACACAGTGACAGATCCTTCACTGGCACCTGACACAGACACAGTGACAGATCCTCCACTGACACCTGCCACAGACACAGAGAGAGATCCTTCACTGGCACCTGACACAGACACAGTGACAGATCCTCCACTGACACCTGCCACAGACACAGAGAGAGATCCCTCACTGGCACCTGACACAGACAGAGAGACAGATCCTCCACTGACACCTGCCACAGACACAGAGACAGATCCTTCTCTGACACCTGACACAGACACAGAGAGAGATCCTTCACTGACACCTGCCACAGACACAGTGACAGATCCTTCACTGACACCTGACACAGACACAGAGAGAGATCCTTCACTGGCACCTGACACAGACAGAGAGACAGATCCTCCACTGGCACCTGACACAGACACAGTGACAGATCCTCCACTGACACCTGCCACAGACACAGAGAGAGATCCTTCACTGGCACCTGACACAGACACAGTGACAGATCCTCCACTGACACCTGCCACAGACACAGAGAGAGATCCTTCACTGGCACCTGACACAGACACAGTGACAGATCCTCCACTGACACCTGCCACAGACACAGAGAGAGATCCTTCACTGGCACCTGACACAGACAGAGAGACAGATCCTCCACTGACACCTGGCACAGACACAGAGACATATCCTCCACTGACACCTGACACAGACAGAGACAGATCCTTCACTGACACCTGCCACAGACACAGAGAGAGATCCCTCACTGGCACCTGACACAGACAGAGAGACAGATCCTCCACTGACACCTGCCACAGACACAGAGACAGATCCTTCTCTGACACCTGACACAGACACAGAGAGAGATCCTTCACTGGCACCTGACACAGACACAGTGACAGATCCTCCACTGACACCTGCCACAGACACAGAGAGAGATCCTTCACTGGCACCTGACACAGACAGAGAGACAGATCCTCCACTGACACCTGACACAGACACAGAGAGAGATCCTTCACTGACACCTGGCACAGACACAGTGACAGATCCTCCACTCGCACCTGACACAGACACAGTGACAGATCCTCCACTGACACCTGCCACAGACACAGAGAGAGATCCTTCACTGGCACCTGACACAGACACAGAGAGAGATCCTTCACTGACACCTGGCACAGACACAGTGACAGATCCTCCACTCGCACCTGACACAGACACAGAGAGAGATCCTTCACTGGCACCTGACACAGACACAGTGACAGATCCTCCACTGACACCTGCCACAGACACAGAGAGAGATCCTTCACTGGCACCTGACACAGACACAGTGACAGATCCTCCACTGACACCTGCCACAGACACAGAGAGAGATCCTTCACTGGCACCTGACACAGACACAGTGACAGATCCTCCACTGACACCTGCCACAGACACAGAGAGAGATCCTTCACTGGCACCTGACACAGACACAGTGACAGATCCTCCACTGACACCTGCCACAGACACAGAGAGAGATCCTTCACTGGCACCTGACACAGACACAGTGACAGATCCTCCACTGACACCTGCCACAGACACAGAGAGAGATCCTTCACTGGCACCTGACACAGACAGAGAGACAGATCCTTCACTGACACCTGGCACAGACACAGAGACATATCCTCCACTGACACCTGACACAGACAGAGACAGATCCTTCACTGACACCTGCCACAGACACAGAGAGAGATCCTTCACTGGCACCTGACACAGACACAGTGACAGATCCTCCACTGACACCTGCCACAGACACAGAGAGAGATCCTTCACTGGCACCTGACACAGACACAGAGAGAGATCCTTCACTGGCACCTGACACAGACACAGAGAGAGATCCTTCACTGGCACCTGACACAGACACAGTGACAGATCCTCCACTGACACCTGCCTCAGACACAGAGAGAGATCCTTCTCTGACACCTGACACAGACACAGAGACAGATCCTCCACTGGCACCTGACACAGAGACAGATTCTCCACTGACACCTGACACAGACAGAGAGACAGATCCTCCACTGACACCTGCCACAGACACAGAGAGAGATCCTTCACTGGCACCTGACACAGACACAGTGACAGATCCTCCACTGACACCTGCCTCAGACACAGAGAGAGATCCTTCTCTGACACCTGACACAGACACAGTGACAGATCCTCCACTGACACCTGCCATA
>JAWQFJ010007722.1:0-5000 GCA_034096865.1 Theodoxus fluviatilis
TTCTTGCCTGCCCTTGCAAACAATCTGATTGGCCACGTCCAAGCGTCTAGGCGCTCGGAAATAGAGACGACCCTACTTCCAAGCGCCTGACGCTTGGACGCAAGCGGCTGGGCGCGCGCAGCCGAATCAGCCGGCGGCTACCCTCGCACACTGTACTGCGCGTTCAAAATACGCCAGCTGCTTGGCTGCTTGGCTGCTTGGACGCCTAGTGTGCGACGGGCCTAAGGCCGTGGTCTCAAAGGCTTATCACCCAAGGAGGTCCACGAGGTCATGTTGGCAACACTAAGGGAGGATGCCCCCTCTCACAGCACGGCGAAGAAGTGGGCCGCTGACTTAAAGCGTGGCAGAGATAACCTGAAAGACATCCCAGTCCTGGAAGGTTTGTCACCGTCACCACGAAGGAGACCATTGACAAGATCCATGACAAAATCAATGAAAAATCGACGAACAATACAGTGGTACATTGCCACAGAGCTCGGTATCTCATAGGAAGGTGTCCATGCAGATATCCACAACGAACTCCTAATGACAAAGGTATCAGCTCGCTCGGTCCCGAGTCTCCGTGGACCTGATCACATTGGCGATGGCTGCCATCCAGGAACGCAGACTCAGACTCGTCGAACACCCGCCATATTCAGCTGTTTTGGCACCCTAGGACTACTCCATGTTCCCCAAGATGAAGAAGGAGCTCAGCAGTGGCCATTTTCACAATGAAGATAGTGTCATCGCTGTTGTGGACTACTTTCTGCAGGTCTAAGACACTGACTTTTACAAAGAAATGATCCGTATGCTCCTCCACAGCTGGACTGTGTAAATGTTGGAGGGTATTACTGTATGTTGAAAAATAAAGGTGCTACTGTTAGATTTTCTTAATTGAATCCTAATATGGGCCACAAACTTATCAATCACCCCTCGTATATCCGGAAATGCATTTTGCAGTGCTCCGCGGAAATCAGAGGTTATGTTTTAATGTT
Organism: Theodoxus fluviatilis; assembly: GCA_034096865.1. Taxonomy (NCBI): domain Eukaryota; kingdom Metazoa; phylum Mollusca; class Gastropoda; order Cycloneritida; family Neritidae; genus Theodoxus; species Theodoxus fluviatilis. Next base: position 975 of record JAWQFJ010007722.1, read on the forward strand.
TTATTGATATGATTTGTAATTATGTTGTGAGTATCTATTCTCTAATGGGGTACAGGACTGCTAGCCGTTAAGCCTCTCTTGTTCACACGTAATGAGAAATTAAATGCCATCCTTCCCAGTAGGACAGTAATGTATTGCGTGTTTTTGGTAGATTATTTTCTTTCAATAATCCATAGTATGCATTCATTCCTTTGTTATTATTGTATTCAATGTAGTTAACTTGATTTCTTTGAAGAAGAATTTGTGCAGAAATATTTTTAATTGCCGACGGTCCCCGTCTCACCATGTGAGGAACCCTTAATTCCTGAAGAAATCTCCTGAGGGAATTCTCAAAACGCTAAGTGTAGCACTATTTGAACAGACAGCGCTTATCTGAACAGCTGCGGAAAAAAAGTTTTTTAATGTTCATTTCCACATCTGGAAATCTGGCCAAACCCTGTTTGTTTGTACGATACAATGATGTAAAGAAGGCTATAGAAGTTTCAAGGTCGCCGGCCCGATTTGTTATCTGCATTCCACCATAGCTACACCTATTGCCCTGCTCGACAGCGACGCTCTGCCAAAATTTATTTATATCATTCTACTGTTTGAACATACTATAATACCATTGATTCATTCCTCATATTACCTCACTGCAATGTGTTGCTAAAAATTGTTTTCGAAATTCTTTCTTTTTACACTTCTTGCAAGCACTGATCTAACTTTTCTGTAAATGGCGGGTCTTTCTTTGTCAGGTTCATTTGTATCTTTAGTTGAGTTTGTATGATGGCCAAACGGTGCTGTTGTCTTTACAGAGACCAACTCATGGCAGGAGGCTTCAATTTGCACAACCTCAGACAATGCTTTGGCGCCATCCAAGGCCATGCTCAAGTTATTGGGAACCAAGTCGTCAATTACGGAAGATCCGGTACTGCTTCCCCCCCCCCCCCCCTCACCCTCCCTCTCCCCCCCCCCCCCTTTATTACTATTCTAACCCTTGCCTCAGAATATAATCTGACATTTGAAAGGTGTCATTTGCCGAAGCACTTTTACAGTGCCGTATGCTTTACTTTGAAAGCATGGTGATATCAGACATTAAACGGGGTGGGAGGGGGGGACTGTTGATATTTCATTTATCATTAGACTGTTGTCACTTGGACTTTTTCTTTTCAATTTGGTGTGGAAACATACTTCAACTGTTGATTGCACTTCATCGTTATCATCTTTTTGTTAATGTATTAACTCTTCACTTATCTAGATCTTCTAAAGCACATTTTTCCAACACCGTCTTAATTAATTCAATCTATGCAGACAGGAAAATCAAGCTGTCAACTACACATTTTACTTTAATTTTTCTGAATTATTTTACAGATTCTGCAAAGAGAGAATACCCCAAAATTGTTGGTATGTAAATTGTTATGGCAGATGCATCACTACACACTACATGCAGCTTTATATCATTTATTATGTATGCTTGAGTGTCTGCCTGCATGTGTCTATGACTCCTGATTCCTCCTACACTGTCCGTCTAGTCATCATGCCTTTACACTCATTCTTTCTCTCTCTCTCTCTCTCTCTCTCTCTGTCAGTCTGTATGAACATGTATGTATGTATGTTTGTGCATCAGTCTGTCTATTTGTCCGTGTTTCAGTCTGTCGATCTGTCTGTGTGATTGAGTGTCAGTCTATCTCAGTGTCTATTCGTGTCTCGTCTCTATGTGTCAAGCCTGTCTGTGTGTGCCTGTCTGTGTGCCTATCTGTGTGTCTGTGTGCCTGTTTGTGTGCGTGTCTGTCTGTCTGTCTGTCTGCGTGCGTGCGTGCGTGCGTGCGTGCGTGCGTGTGTGTGTGTGTGTGCTTGTGAGTCTGTATGTACATGTATGTATGTTTGTATGTATATGTTTGTGTTTCAGTCTGTCTATCTGTCTGTGTGATTTAGTGTCAGTCTATCTCTGTGTCTATCCTTGTCTCTATGTGTCTGTCTGTGTGACTGTCTGTGTGTCCGTGTGCAACTCTGTCTGTCTGTCTGTGTGTGTGTCTGTCTGTCTGTGTGTCTGTCTGTCTGTGTGTCTGTCTGTCTGTGTGTCTGTCTGTGTGTCTGTCTGTGTGTGTCTGTGTGTCTCTGTGTGTGTGTGTGTGTGTGTGTGTGTGTCTGTCTGTCTGTCTGTCTGTCTGTCTGTCTGTCTGTCTGTCTGTCTGTCTGTCTGTCTGTCTGTCTGTCTGTCTGTCTGTCTGTCTGTCTGTCTGTCTGTCTGTCTGTCTGTCTGTCTGTCTGTCTGTCTGTCTGTCTGTCTGTCTGTCTGTCTGTCTGTCTGTCTGTCTGTGTCTGTCTGTCTGTCTGTCTGTCTGTCTGTCTGTCTGTCTGTCTGTCTGTCTCTCTCTCTCTCTCTCTCTCTGTGTGTGTGTGTGTGTGTGTGTGTGTGTGTGTGTGTGTCTGTGTGACTGGTTTATCTGTTTGGTTGACTCTGTGTGTGTGTGTGTGTGTGTGTATGTCTGTTCGCGCGCATGGATCTGTCTGTGTGTCTGTCTCAGTGGATGTTTGTGTCAATTTGTCTGTGTGTCTATATGTGTCTGTGAGTGTGTCTGCCTGTGTGTCTGTCCGTGTGTCTGCCTGTCTGTCTGACTGTCTGTCTGTCTGTCTGTCTGTCTGTCTGTCTGTCTGTCTGTCTGTCTGCCTGCCTGCCTGCCTGCCTGCCTGCCTGCCTGTCTATATTCCTGCCTGCCTGTCTGTGTGTCTGTGTGTTTGTTTGTGTGTCTCTTTGTGTGTCTCTGCGTCCGTTTGTGTGTCTGTTTGTGTGACTGTCTGTGTGTCTGTCTGTGTGTGTGTGTGTGTCTGTCTGTGTGTATGTCTGTCTCTATGTCTGTGTGTCTGTCTGTGTGTCTGTCTGCGTGTGTGTGTGTGTGTCTGTGTGTCTGTCTGTCTCTGTGTTTGTCTGTCTATTGCTGACTGTCTCTGTGTCTGTGTGTCTGTCTGTCCGTCCGCCCGCCCGCCCGCCCGCCCGCCCGTCCGTCCGTCCGTCCATCCGTCCATCCATCCGTCCATCCGTCCGTCCGTCTGTCTGTCTGTTTGTGTGTGTTTGTGTGTGTGTGTGTGTGTGTGTGTCTGTTTGTCTGTCTGTCTGTCTGTCTGTCTGTCTGTCTGTCTGTCTGTCTGTCTGTCTGTCTGTCTGTCTGTCTGTCTGTCTGTCTGTCTGTCTGTCTGTCTGTCTGTCTCTGTGTGTGTGTGTGTGTGTGTGTGTGTGTGTGTGTGTGTGTGTGTGTGTGTGTGTGTGTGATCTAATCTGAACAGATCTCTTTGTGACGATGAATTTTCTAATACACTAAATTAAAACGAGATCGACGGACAGTGCTGGTCCTGACAAATCGATTGAGCCATGTCACGCCCTCGAAGGAATGCCGGGTATTGTAGGCGTATTCATTGAAGGAACAAGGAGTCACTCATTCTTTGAAATTCTGTGAAGTCGATTGACTGATTTGCATGCCATGAGAGAGCTTCAAAAAGGGCAGATAGGCAATGTTTAGGAAAATGTCAAAATTTCAATAGTCGACTACAGGCGGAGTTATCTTAAAATACAAATTATGAGAGCACAGGGCGTTAAAAGCGCAACCTTCTTCTGTTCATTATCAAATTCAAATGCCTCTTGCACCATTTGAAGGCTCGTCACCTTTTTACACGTGTGCATAATTCAAAATCCTCGAGTGGTAATGAAAGGTTAATTTTACAATAAAGGGTCACAAATTAAAGGTGACATGTTGAAATGTGAAGAAGGAAAAAAATCACATACTGCTATCTTGTCTGACTTACTTGTTGGATTGCTTCTTTAGAACTAGTGTGTTTCGATTGTTATGAGACGGGGCTCTTGATCTCTCACTTGAGAGAGATTGTCTAGGGGTTTATCTTGCCGTCTTGTAACATCCACTTTCTTTCCATGCAATCAAGGGGTGAACGATGCTACACAGAGAAGATAAGTGGAATTTGACTTTAAAAATAACTTTAATAATATGGAAGTAATAATAATAATTCTTAATATAATTAATTCAAAGTATTATG
>JAWQFJ010007722.1:12500-13739 GCA_034096865.1 Theodoxus fluviatilis
AATTGAAACACAACATAGGAATATAAATTGAGTCATTGCTACATATATGTAATCATTTATATCTGATGAGTTTCTACACATTGTGATCCTAGAGTGACGAACAAGGCTGGCATGACTCCACTGCACGTGGCTGCTGCCCATGGAAACGTGGAGGGGGCAAGTATCCTGGTGACAGCCGGTGCTGACGTGGCTGCCAGGGACGCGGAGGGCTGCACGTGTCTGCATCACGTGGCCAGGAACGGCAAGGCTGAGGTGTTGGAGGCTCTGGGCACACTCAGTCCCAACACCGTCAACATGCGAAACAAAATGGGCAGAACTGCTCTGGCTGACTCCACCATACTCTCTTCAAGGGTGCTTGTCCAGTTTCTCATTCATTCGTGCCTGTCTCATTCTCTTTATCCATTTCTCCCTCCAACTCGATCTCTCTTCCCATGTTGTCACTCATTTGCTTTAATTTTCTCCTGTTCCTCTTGCTGCTTTTCTTTCTCTATATCTGCGTCTGGTTTGCTTCTTCTCCATCATCTGCTCCTGCTTCTCTTCATCCTCCTCCCTTTTCTCTTGCTCCTCCTCTTCCTCCTCATTGACCTAATATCCTTTAAACCAGTAAAAGATCAAAGCGCATCACACAAAGATTGGAGGTATGCATGCGAACGAAAATGATATATTTCCAAAAGCTCTGACATATAACATATTTCAAGCACACTATTGAAAACTTTGAATGTTGTGGTGGTTATTTGCACGTGGTCTGTTTTGCTAAATGAGACAGGTTGCTGACAAACGGAGTGCCAGAAATGATATGTTTTGTTAATGACAGACCAACCAAGTTCCAAAGAATCTGAGAATTCTGTGTCTGCATATGGACGATATGTGTGTTTGCAGGTGACAGAGAAGCTCCTACAGCTGGGTGCTTACGATACCATTGAAGACATTGAGGGAGAGGTTCCCATCATGACAGCCATCCAAGTGGGCAACGAAAAGGCCGCCCTTTTGCTGCTAATCCACAAGCCCTCCATAGTCACTATGAAGAACAAGGCTGGCGACTTCCCTCTGCACCTGGCCCTCAAGAAATGCATGGTCAAGCTGGCCAAAGCCATGATGCGGAATGGGACGGACGTGGCGTCGAAAGGAAGCCAAGGCCAAACTCCTCTGATGCTGGCATCGACCTCTGGAGACCTGGAACTGGTGAAGTGGATGCTGGAGAAGACGGAGAGCATCCTGACCATCACTGAAAAGAATGAG
>JAWQFJ010007723.1:0-25000 GCA_034096865.1 Theodoxus fluviatilis
TTACAGGACTTGAGAGAACGTTTAATATTTGATTGTATAGATGTGAATAGAGATAACCTCTTAGAACTTCTCTTGGCCAGTAAAGAAATGAAAATTATAAGATCAACGAGCATTTACTTGTACAAAGCGTTCAAGCGCAGACTAGAAGCTCTGGAGTCCACGGAGCATGACAGTTTTTACGTTGATTAATTGTTTTTCTTGGGAATTGAAATGTAACCACATTGTTCACTTGAAATGGGCCGGTGGCCTTCCAATAAATTCATTCGTTCGTTCGTTCTCTCTCTCTCTCTCTCTCTCTCTCTCTCTCGACCTATCTGCAAACCATTGACAAAAAGATATTTCGAGATACATATATTCGCTTTCGATGCGGATTATCATATTTATTTACCCACCAGAATCGATTTAAAGATCAATCTTCAACAGTGTCTACTTGTCCAGCCTGTTATGAAGTTGAAGAAACAGAAGAACACTTCCTCCTAGAATGTCCAGTTTATGCTGATCTACGACAGATGTACATATATGATGTGATTGAACCCCACGAAACTGTCAACATTAAGAACCTGCTGTCTATACAAGATATAAAAATGATAAAATCCATAACACGGTACCTGCACCATGCAATTCAAAGGAGACACGAGGCTGTGAAAATTGCGTCAACCGAAGTTTTCTATTTGTAATGTTGTGATGGGCCGGTGGCCTGAGCAAATAAACTCGTTCGTTCGTTCGTTCTCTCTCTCTCTCTCTCTCTCTCTCTCTCTCTCTCTCTCATCACAGTTGAGTTTCTATCCTCGAGGAGCCATCACAAGTAGAGCTCGCTTCCAGACTGCTGAGAGTGCCAGCATCGGGTGAGCGTTTGCGAAGTTCTCTGACGATGGAGATTACTTCCTCGATAGGAGTCAGCACAATGACGATTGCAGCCGTCAGGAAACACCAGATCTGCAGTGAGCAAAACAACAGTCACTATGGCAGAACGTTTTAACAGTGGTACGCTTACTTGCAAGATGGGGATATCGGGTACAATGTTTTCTATTTGTTTATTTCATTGCAATAATTGATTAGATAAAGTATGACCTGATGAACAAAATTACAAAGACAAGAATACAAAATATTTCAACGTACCCCATGAGAATGTACTCGAAGCAATTCATGTTTCAACCCTAAGGCATTCCTTACACGTGGCAAGTTTTGTTAAATGGACATGACATTTCTTTGTGTCCAGTAAAACGCTAAATGAGAACTGAGGTGAGATATAACAATATTATTGACGATGGCTTCTGCCGGAATACGAACCCGGGTCAACGGCATGGTGGTCGACAACGATACCCACTAGACCACGTGAATTGCGCTACAAATGAGGTAATATATGTCTTTCCATCTTTTCCAGTAACACTGTATTCATAGAGATATTGTGGTAGTTCTTTCGATTTACAAGTCCCCAACCAACCACCTCCCCACAAACAAAACGAGAAAAACGCCCTCTGGTGTGAAATCGCATCCTAGATCAGTTATGAGCTCCGCTCTCCGCCCAGACATTCACCACGGGGTTGGTGTTGTATTCGAACTCGATCGAGTCAGCTGGCTCCTTGTGACAAAAAGTTTTCCCCGCAATAAAGTGCACACTTTAGAAAGCTACAGGGATGCAGAACTGTACAGGAAATTCATACCTAGCCGTCAGGACATCCTACAACTGACAGATAGAGTAGCAGAAGCCACAGAAATACACCATAGAGCATGGCGAGGCCGCTATTTGGACAGTGTTGATCACTACCACTAAATAACAAGCAGGAACCCATCTGATTGGCTGTTTGAGGGAGTGTCCAAGGGAGTGTCCGACGGACATGAACAACAGTACGTGTTCCCATTGGGCGGACACTCGACAGAACATTGCTTTTGGGACTTGCGAGCACAACATTTCCTATGGAAACTACATAGCTGTCAAAACATTGCCACGTTTGAGCACGCCCGAAACATTTTTTGCCACTTTCAAGAGCGACATTTTCTATGGAAACAGTATAAATGCCAGAACTGTGTCCACGTGTGAGGGGCCTTAAAAAAAAAGACAAAGACACTATCTAACTATCTAATTAGATAGTGGTTTTGCAAAAGACAATTGCAATCTGATCCATTCGACTGATGAATATGGAGGTTCGAGACAAATCCAATTAACACTGAATCGTCAAAGAAATCCATTCCCGTTGACAACTTCGAGATAACAGGGGACATTTTTGTGCAATTAGGGGCACAGAGAATGACAATAACTTCGACTCAGCCGATGTTTCGACAGATGGGAAGTTCGAGACAATGAGAATATTAAACATGAGAGAGATAGGTGATGGATTCAGGGCCAAGCGATCAGTTCGAGATACAAAGAGAGTCTACTGTATTTGACAACACAAAATCTATTTTTAAAAATTGTTCCCCTACCTGCATGGTCAGCATCCAGGTACGAAACTGCGGCGACGAGAGGACCTGCAGCGCCACCATGACAACAGGGATGACAACAATGAAGAGAAGCGCGCTGCACACGCCACCGATGTAGGCCACGACCTTGGCCTTTCTAAAGGTCGCGTCCAGCTGCTTGAAGGTTGGCTGCATGACCTTTACATCTGACACCGTGGTCTCGATCTCGCCGAACTCCTCGACGTAGGTCTGCGCCCAGGGACGTAGAGGGTTGTCAATCTCTCGAAGCTTCTCCCATTCCCGCTCCTCGTCGCCCTCGCTCTTTATCTGGGCAGCGTAAGACGTAATTGTTTAATCAGTGTTGTCTGAATGGTCTCACCTTGATCCGATGCCCCCGATAGCCTCTTTGGCTGCTTGGGACCGCCCTTTGCGTAGCTACTGGAGCAGGCACCGAGAGCCCAGCAGCCAGGGTCTCCAGCTGATCAGGCGAACATTACGCGGCTTCGTCCGTATGTTACTCTTTTCCTTCAGTTCGACGTCAACGGCGTTCAGACTTCAGAAGGAAACTTGTCGCCAATAAAAAGACTAGCAAACAAATGTGATGACTAATATGCCAGCGTACTACATAGTTAAAAAGAACACCAATGCCCATACGACTCAAATGCTTGACCTTGACCTTTATATGACCTTGACCTTCAGGTGACCTTCAAGGTCAAGGTCAAACAACTAAACATAGCAATGACATCATACACTAGTAAGAAATGCTTTACACATTTTTCCTACCAAAATACATGTGACCTTGACCCAAGGTCAAGGTCATCCAAGGTCATGCAACACAAAGCTGTTAATTCAAGACATAGGAAGCACAATGGTGCTTATTGGCACTTTCTACCATGAGATATGGTCACTTTTAGTGGTTCACTACCCCATTTTGGTCACATTTCATAAGGGTCAAAGTGACCTTGACCTTGATGATATGTAACCAAATGTGTCTCATGATGAAAGTATAACATGTGCCCCACATAATTATTAAGTTTGAAACAGTTATCTTCCATAGTTCAGGGTCAAGGTCACACTTCAAAAGCAAGGTCAACCAAACTGGTATCAAAAGATAGGGCTTACTTTGCCCTATATACCATATATAGGTCAGGTATCCAATCTCAAAAACTTCAGAGAAAATTGAGAAAATGTTAAAAATGACTGTTTTTTAGACAACATTTATGGCCCCTGCGACCTTGACCTTGAAGCAAGGACAAGTCACTATGTATGTTTTTTGAGGCCTTGTCATCATACACCATCATGCCACATTTGGTATTGATAGACTTAATAGTCTCTGAGAAAAATCCAACGTTAAAGTTTTCGGATGCCCGGACGCCCGGACCGGACGCCCGGACGCCCGGACGGACGAAAAGGGTGAGTACATAGACTCACTTTTGCTTCATATGTGAGTCAAAAACAGAAACCACTATGACCCATCAACATAACAGTTAGAGAAATAACCTTTCAAATTTACAGTGAGACAAAATGCCCCCCTCCGCCAATCCACCCATCGTCCCCCGACCCCGATCCCCTCAACCCCACCCCCACCTGTCAAAGAATCACAGTGCACTCACCTTGTGCGTGAAAAGGGAAACGACGACTGTGACGATGGCGGTGACGACGAGGGTGGTAATGCCGCCGGCCAGGACGGAATAGACCTGTGCCGTGTTGACGAGGAAGTTGCCAAGACCCCCCTCGTATGTCGACGCCACGACCAGCAGCGCAGTCACCCCCGCAGTCAGCCCCCCCACTGCCCCTGGGGGAGAAGGGATGGTGATGATGATGATGATGATGATGATGATGATGATGATGATGATGATGATGATGATGATGATGATGTTGAAATGTTCAGGTTTGAGAAGTAGACAGAAGGGAAAATGGCTTATAGTTTTGAACTTTGAGGCGAAAATGCGAGTAAACAAAACAAACCGCAACAACTCGGCTACAAAGTCGCCTTCAAGCCCGTGTAGTCTTCGGCATTTCCATCCATCCTGCCATGTTTGCCAGACAACCGATTAGTTGGTCAGTCAGCAACCTTCCCAGCCATATTCATTTATTCGTTCATTCATTCATTCGTTCGTTCGTTCATTCCTTCATTCATTCATCTGTTCTCTCGTTCATTCGTTCCCTCATTCATTAGTTCATCCGTTTTGCCATCCATCCATCCATTCATTCGTTTATTCACTGATTCATCCATCCTTGAATGCACGTTTATAAGGCTCTGGTCTCCATCCCGTCGGGATGCTCAAAGCGCATCGATTCTGGAGAAGAGCAATGTTTTCAGCTGCTTATTGAAGGATGTGAAAGAGTCACATAATCTCATGGATTTAGGAATATCATCTCACAGAACTTTTCCAGCAAATGAAAAGGAGCGCTGGCCAATTTTTCAGACTGATATGTGGGGGTTCTCGGTAATCTTTGGGTTGAAGACCTGAAGTTTCTTGGTGGAGTATGGGCAGTTAGCAACTCCTTCGTTCATACAAACTCTAATCACTGGAGTCCTTTGTTCATTCGTTTGATCACTTGATGACTCCTACTGACCTGAGATGACCCCAGCGGTGGACGCCTTAACCCAGACCACGGACAGAAGAACTCCAGGAAAGCCAGGAATGCAGACGGTGAAGCCGACCTGAATGAATGAATGAATGAATGAATAAATGAATGAATGACTAGTTTTACGGCCTTTGTACGTTATGTAATGCCAATGATCCCGAAAACTCTCTAGAACTTGTTTGAGTAAGAGCAAGTTTAGTCTCGATTTCCCTAGGATTTCGCCTTTTACGAATCGTTTAGGCGACGCGGTGGGTCAGTTTTTACGCCCAATCCCTGGGGAGCCGAACAGCAGGTGAAACAATACATAAACAAAGATTTCATTGGAGAAGTAGAAACATTCATTGCATCACTCACAGTTTAAGAATGAAGTGATAAGAAGACGCAAACTTTTCTGACATTGGGGATTTACATTTTCTTCTCCCGATTATCGTGATAAGTGTTGTTTTGTTTTGTTATGGATTAAGTGCAGATGTAATTTCCGAGCAGACTGTGCTGATTAACACGCACAAGAGACACGCAAACAAACGTGTATTACGAAGTCAGCCAGCCAGCGAGCAAGCCAACCAGTCAGTAAAAGTAATGAAGGAATTAATGGACGAATGAATTAAATACTGACAGACTGACTGACTGACTGACTGATGGACTGACTGACTGACTGACTGACTGACTGACTGACTAATATTTTATGGCCTGTCAGTTGCATGGGCATTGATAAAAATCTCTGGAGTTGATATGGGTGAGAACGAGTCAAGTATCGATTACCTCAGCTGTCCGTCTTTTACTGATCGGGTATCAGAAAGTACCAGAAGTGACACCATAAGCTTAATGTATTTCAGTTTTCAGTTTTCAACAACAGGTTTGACAGTGGCCGGCAAAGAAATTGCGAGGCGTCAAGAACAGCAGGAATGGGAAGAACGTAGCACCATTAAACCAGTAACGTATACAATATTTATCTTTTGATGTAAGAGAAGACGAAGAAACTGAGTGCGAGAAGGTAGGAGCATAACGAGGCACTGAGGTGGGGTGTGTGGGGGATGGAGGGAGAAGAAAGGGTGGAGGTGGGTAGGATATATAGAGGAGAGTGGAGGGATTAAAGAAGTGATTCCTCACTGACCAGCATTGCCCAGTTGAGGTCAATCTTGGCGGCCAATACGATCAGTCCAAGGGGTAGCACGCCCACAGTGACCCACAGGACGCACCAGCTCTTGATGCGCGCCAAGTCGTCCTGCAGCGAAGCAAAAACACGCCCAGATCGGACTGCATGGACCAGTACCATACGAACCACGGAGCAGCAGTCAGATATCGATACACGGGGATTGCAGCGCAAATTCACATGGGATGATTGATTCAAACACTGAAGTGAGGGATTTTTGTCTTTTTACCAAAGCAGGCGAAGTAGCAGGAAGAACACATCCCACAAGTGCTCATTGTATTTGGGAATGCAATGATTTTTTTAATGCAATGGATATATTACTTGCGGTTTGTTTGGTTTTGGTTGGTCGGGAGTTTTGTTCTTATTTCTCCTTTATTTCTTCTTTTTTCTTCTTCTTTTTTTTTGGGGGGGGGGTGGAGAGGGGGGGGTTCTTGTTTGTTCGTTTGCTATTTCAGCATTTGAGTGAATCATGGTTACTACAAACTAAGACTTCAGCGAACATTGAATTCATAATCCCAGTGCAAGGGCCTCTAATGCAACTCATGAGCACACACACACACGCACACGCACACGCACACACACACACGCACACGCACGAACGCGCGCGCGCGCACACACGCGCGCGCACACACACACATGTGCAAACACAAACATGCACTTTCACTGACCTGGTACTCCCTGAAGGCGCCGTGTACCGGACAGGTGTAATGACGGCGCGATAGGATCGAGGTGGACGCCTGCTGGGGTGAGTTGTCTGTTTTGCAGTGCGAGCACTCGGACACAGGAGGACACTTGCACAGGGCAGTGGGTCTGACCGCCTCCTCCTCGTGGTCCGCGCGCCTCGCCCCACACAACACGCACTCTCCGCTCTCAAGGCCGCGTCTGTAAAGTGATGTGCACTGGCTCCAGCCATGCTATGGACGTGTGCCTCAAGTTTGAATTACAGATGGCTTCAACCAATGAGAGGTCTCACTTTGGTCCATTTTTTTTACCAGTTTATGTCAGAGGCATGTGCATGCAGCCATGATAAGTCATTTTCGCCTGTATAACCCAATGCGCCTAATGCCATCTAAGCATTTGGCCGTTCATTCAAAACTTATGAACAGCCCAATTCCCCGTCTTTCAAAAAGTTTCTCCACCTTAACTGCTTTACTCATCGTTCATATAATTAATAAACCAAAAAGAGAACGTCTTTCGGAATCCCTTCCAGTAATGGGCCACACTAGTGGACTCGTCCAAGGAAAGGGGTGCGATGTTGGTCGTTTAATTCGCAGTGACTCCCACACAGAATGACAACCAAATTAGTACGTGCTCTCTAGCTCACACAAGCAACCTTGGACGGTTATTCCGCCCACAGAATGACAATAAAGTGTGAATAATTGAGGTTTATATGGTCCAGTAAGCGAAGGCGATGGACTTTGCTGCGAGGCGCTATGTCGTGGTTCACTTCCAGGGGCGGGAAAGATGGGGGAAAATTAATTAGAAAAATACTTGTGTACACAATGCGCCTTCATATGAATTGGGTTTCGATGAATATGATATTTGCAGCAGTCGTCAAGACGATTCGGCTCTCTTTCGAGCAAAAACGCCTATGCAAAAACGCAGCCAATCAGATGCCGTGTCCTGCCAGCGGAGCGGGGTCCGCACCCCTTTCCTCGGACGAGTCCACTAGTGTGACCCATCAGTGGAAGGGATTCCCGTCTTTTCATGGCAAAGCCAAGCCGCTGCGATTGAGCTAGATGGTTTCATGAAAGTCTCCCTCGTTTCCATTTTGATCTGATAACGTTAGGCGTAGCCTTTTTCTCTTCCCCCCTTAACAGAGACTCATCACTCAACATGATAAAGACAGCTTCGTGCAACCATGCGAATAAGGCAAAACTTCTCTTCCTGCAACTTTTGCTGGGAGAGACTGAATCATCATTCATTGAATGGTTTTCTTTGGACGACACACATTTCCTCATCACCCATCCCATCCCATCTCCTTCGAAGAGCAAGTGAGGTAGGCTGGTCATCAACACTCCCCAGAACCAAGCACACATTATCTTTTTCAGCCCCAGCTACCGATATCTAGTTGACAACAGACTTATACACAGATCTTCTCAAGTTTTTCGACTTACCTGAATGGGCGAATGTACTTCTGGAAGATGTCGTAGATGAAGATGGAGGAAATGGCCATGACCTCGCCTGACCCCGTTGACATGAGAGACATGGTCATCATCACCAGCAGCATCACGCCACCCGACGGCCCTAAGACCTTCTCAGCGACATAGGGCGTCACCAGGCCTAGGGATTTACAGATGGATGAATAAATGAATGAATGATGAATGAATGAATGAATGAATGAATGAATGAATGAATGAATTGGTAAATGAATGGATGGATGAATGGTATCTCCCCACGCGATTAACAAGAAGCGAATAAATAGGAGGGTGAGACTTCGTTCGTTCGTTCATTCATCCATTCATTCATTATTCATTTATTCATTCATTCATTCATTCACCCATCCATTCATCCAATAATCCATCCAACTACCCGTTCATTTATTCATTAATTCATATCATTCATTCATTCATTCAAACGCTCATTCATTCGTCTGTTCGTACAATCAGTCAATATTCGTTCATTCACTCATTCAAAGCAGCTCAGACTGCTTTGGTTGGAACAACTTGCACATGGCGATTACACATAGGCACAAAGAGGGCACCTGCGTTAATGTCGTGGTCGGAGAGGGCCAGGGACCTGTTGCTGGCGGAGAGGGCGAGGTAGGCAAGGCCTGTGGAGGGACCAATGGCTGCCGGCACTGCAAACCACATGAAGGAGGCTGCCAGGAAACCCAGCACTCCCTGCACTGGCTTGGCAGCGATCCGGCTCTGCCAGGACGCCTGCAGGTAGAAGGTGCAGCGTTGACGTCAGTGGAAGACTACAGAGGAAGGGAGATGGAGGAGACGTGGAGATGGATTGGGGATGGATGCTGGAGGTGGTGGTGGTGTTGGTGGTAGTAATAATGGTAGTGGTGATGGTGGTGATGGTGGTGGTAGCAGGTATGGTGGTGGTGGTGGTGGTGGTGGTGGTGGTAGTGGTGGTGGTGGTGATGGTGGTACCGAGAATGGTGATGGTAGTGATGGTGGTGGTGGTGGTGGTTGCATTAGTGGTGGTAGCGGTGGTGATGGTGGCGGTACCAGGAATGGTTGTGGTGGTAGTAATAATGGTAGTGGAGGTGGAGGCGATGGTGGTGGTACCGAGAACGGTGCTGGTAGTGATGGTGGTGATGGTGGTTGTATTAGTGGTGGCAGTGGTGGGGATGGTGGCGGTACCAGGAATGGTTGTGGTGGTAGTACTAATGGTAGGGAGGTAGAGGGGTACCGAGAATTGTCATGTAGTGGTGGTGGTGGTGGTGGTGGTGATGGTGGGGGTACCAGGAATGGTGGTGGTAGTGGTAATAATGGCAGTGGAAGTTGTGATTGTATCAGTGGTGGTGGTGTGGTGGTGGTTGTTTTTGTGGTGGTGGTGGCGGTACCAGGAATGGTGGTGGTGGTGGTAGTAATAATGGTAGTGGAGGTGGTGGTGGTGGTGGTGGTACCAGGAATGGTGGAGGTGTTTTCAACCGGGCTATAGTTAAGCTGCTCTTGAAGAAGCAGGACCTGGATCCAAACAAACTTAGTAATTATAGGCCAGTCTCCAATCTTTCTTTTCTGTCAAAATTGTTAGAGAAGTTAGCTTTGCAGCAGCTGCTGGAGCACGTGTCCCAGTATGACCTTTTGGCCCGTTTTCAATCCGCGTACCGTGCTCATCATTCCACCGAAACAGCTCTGCTCCGTGTTCTAAACGATCTTCTCGTTGCTTCTGATTATTCCAAAGTTTCTCTTCTTACTCTGTTAGACTTGAGTGCCGCGTTCGACAAAATAGACCATGGAATTCTTCTCACCCGTCTTAGAAACAATTTTTGGCATTGAGAACTTAGCACTCTCTTTCCTGCATTCATATCTCTCAGTACGTAGACAGACTGTTTCGATCTCGGGTTTTGCTTCTGATCCTACACCTCTCAAGTACGGAGTCCCTCAGGGCTCTGTTCTGGGTCCTCTGCTGTTTCTTCTGTACACCCAACCAATCTCCAATGTAATTGATAGTCATTCAGTCTCTCACAGTGAATTTGCTCTACAACTCCTCCCATCCCAGTCAAATCCACTCTCTTCTTTCTACCAGCGAACACTGTATCTCTGACGTGAAACAGTGGATGACCCGGAACAAGCTCCAACTCAATGACTCAAAAACTGAAGCACTCCTGGTGGGCGGCCGAGGCGAATCGGATCAGGCCCTCAAACTAACCATTGGTCACAGTGACATCGTCTTCTCTCAGTCTGTTAGAAATTTAGGGGTCATGTTTGACGATGATATTTCAATGAGAGCCCATAAAAACAAAGTCTGTCACTTAGCATATTACGAGTTAAGGAAAATTAGTACCATTCGTCATCATCTTTCTCAGCAGGCCACCAAAACGCTCATCACATCACTTGTTCTGTCTCGTCTCGACTATGGAAACTCTCTTCTCGCTGGCATCCCTGACACTCTGCTTAACAAACTCCAGAAAGTTCAGAATTGTGTTGCTAGGCTAGTTTTTCGATGTCCCAAGCGTACCCATGTCTCTCCACTTCTACATACACTTCACTGACTCCCCATCTCTCAGAGGATAGATAATAAACTTGCTACTGTGTGCTTCAAGGCCATCAACATCACCGCACCACACGCTCTTACAGAAATTCTAACAGTCTACACGCCCTCCAGATCTATACGCTCAGCTGCTGACTCTAGAATGCTTAAGGTCCCCCGCCGTAACAAGAAAACTCAAGGACAGCGTGCCAGGAGTGGTGATGGTAGTGGTGGTGAATGTATTCATGGCAGTGGTGGTGGTGGTGGTGGTGGTGGCGAAGCGGTAGTGGTAGTAGTGATGATTTGGAAGAAATGGTGGATGTGGTGGTGGTAGCAGGAATGGCGGTGGTGGTAATAATAATTGTAGTGCAGGTGGTGGCGATGGTGGTGGTACCAGGAAAGGTGATGGTGGTGGTGGTGGTAGTGGATGTATTAGTGGTGGTGGCGGTGATGGTGGTGGTACCAGGAATGGTGATGGTGGTGGTGGTGGTGGTGGATGTATTAGTGGTGGTAGTGGTGGTGATGATGGCGGTACAAGGAATGGTGGTGGTGGTAGTAATAATGGTAGCGGAGGTGGCGTTACCGAGAATGGTGATGGTAGTGGTGGTGGTGGTTATATTAGTGGTGGTAGTGGTAGTGACGTGGTGGTACCAGGAATGGTGGTGGTAGTAGTGGCGGTGGATGTATTAGTGGTGGTGGTGGTGATGGTGGTGGTAGCAGGAATGGTGGTGGTGGTAGTAATAATGGTAGTGGAGGTGGTGGAGATGTTGGTGGTAGCAAGAAATGTGAAGGTAGTGGTGGTGATGGTGGTGAATGTATTGATGGCATTGGTACTGATGGTGAAGCGGTAGTGGTAGTGGTGATAGTGATGGTAGCAGGAATGGTGGTTGTGGTAATAATAATTGTAGTGGAGGTGGTGGTGGTGGAGATGTTGGTGGCAGCAAGAAATGTGAAGGTAGTGGTGGTGGTGGTGGTGAATGTATTGATGGCAGTGGTACTGATGGCGAAGCGGTAGTGGTAGTGGTGATGATGGTAGTGGGAGAAATGGTGGATGTGGTGGTGATAGTGATGGTAGCAGGAATGGTGGTTGTGGTAATAATAATTGTAGTGGAGGTGGTGGCGATGGTGGTGGTACCGGGAGTGGTGATGGTAGTGGTGGTAGTGGTGGTGGATGTATTAATGGCAGTGGTGGTGGTGGTGGTGGCGAAGCGGTAGTGGTAGTGGTGATGATGATATTGGAAGAAATGGTGGATGTGGTGGCGATGGTGGTGGTAGAAGGAATGGTGATGTAGTGGTGGTGGTGATGGTTGTATTAGTGGTGGTGGTGTTGGTGATGATGACGAAGAGGGAGTGGTAGTGGTGATTATGGTAGTGGGAGAAATGGTGAATGTGGTGGTGATGGTGATAGTGGTTGTGGCATTTGGAGATGGTAGTTGTGCTTGTTGTGACGGTGGACAAAAGTTTTTTGTGTGTGTGCAAAGGTGGGTTTTTTCAGTCACGACTCTCCGCCCATTAACTGGTGCTCAAACTGCACACATTTACCCCCATGGTCACCGGGTTACTGCCCCATGGTCACCGGGTTACTGCTATTGTCATCCCAACACCATCTCAGCTCGCTGAGGAGAATACAATGCGCCAAAGTTCTTTTTCACATCTTTCCAGCTCAGTCCTCACAGGTACCCATTTTACTCCTGAATGGGGAAAACCAATGCGTGTGAAGCTCCTTGTTTTCAGGATACAGCTCTAGGATCCGTGGATAACAGTGTCAGATGAGCTTATAGCCACAGTCCTTGTACTTCTCTGCCCTCTGCGGAGAAATATTGCGAATGGAACAGTGTGACTCTCCCCTCCCTTCCAGTATCATTCAACAACGTCTGTTTTGATCCTGGCCGCGCACAAGTCATGGCGTCACCAATGGCGTCACCTTCTTCTCATCATACATTGCTTCATCCAGAAATGACGGAGCGTGCGAGCAATGAACATGTCCCGCTCCTTACATAGCATGCGATCTCCTTCAAGACTGCGAAAGTCAGTAAAACTTGAGAAAGTCTGCGCTTAACGTTTGGGAAAGTAGATAATGTCACATCCCGCCTCGACCAAGAGCATGATGAAATGACCGACAGTCAGGTTTCATGCATTCCAGACTGACGTTTAGTTGGCAACTGTCGTTCAGTTGGCAACTAAAGCTTTCGTCGGCTTTCATGCATCAGACCACTGGCAACGGCCCCTCGCATGTTCCTGTCAACAAGATTCCATAGTGTACCTGCTCCTTCCAGGCACAATTCTCTCAAACCTATTAACCCCGACCGAAAGTCAGATTAAGGTGCCAATTAATACAAAACTGTATGTTGAGAATTCATAAGAACATTTATTGGATGCAGACTTCCTTGAAGATGGCAGCCAGTGCGGTTTTCGTTTCCATGCCAAGATATCTTAAACAAGAAGGGCAAAGCCCATACGACTCACATGCTTGACCTTGACCTTTACATGACCTTGACCTTCAGGTGACCTTCAAGGTCAAACAACTACACCTAGCAATGGCAGCATACACTAAGAAATGCTTTACACATTTTTCCTACCAAAATACATGTGACCTTGACCTTGGGTCAAGGTCATCCAAGGTCATGCAACACAAAGCTGTTAATTCTAGACATAGGAAGCACAATGGTGCTTATTGGCACTTTCTACCATGAGATATGGTCACTTTTAGTGGTTCACTACCACATTTTGGTCACATTTCATAAGGGTCAAAGTGACCTTGACCTTGACGATATGTGACCAAATGTGTCTCATGATGAAAGTATAACATGTGTACAACAATGTTATGAAGTTTGGAAGAGTTATCTTCCATAGTTCAGTGTCAAGGTCACTTCAAAATATGTATACAATCCAAATTTAAATAGCTCCTGTGACCTTGACCTTGAAGCAAGGTGAAATCACTATGTATGTTTTGTGAGACCTTGTCATCCTACACTATCATGCCTAATTGGGTGTTGATAGACTTATTAGTCTCTGAGAAAAATCCAACGTTAAAGTCTATGTACTCACCCGTGTCGCCTGTCCGGGCGTACGGGCGTCCGTAAAAAACTTTAACGTTAGATTTAAAGTATGATAACTGTGAAGGACGAGGTCTGTTGGGAGTTGAGGCGGAAAACCATATATAGTTCAGGTATCCAATCTCGAAAACTTTAGTCAAAAATTGGGAAAATGTGAAAAATGACTGTTTTTTAGACGGCCCCTGTGACCTTGACCTGGAAGCAAGGTCAAGTCAGCATGTATGTTTTTGTACGCCTTGTCATCCTACACCGTCATGCCAAATCGGGTGTTGATAGACTCAATAGTGTCCTAGAAAAATCCAACGTTCAAGTTTGTACGGACGCCCGGACGCCCGGACGCCCGGACGGACGAAACGGGTGAGTACATAGACTCACTTTTGCTTCGCATGTGAGTCAAAAATGAAGAAAACGCATCAAACACCACAAAATCTTATAATGAGAGTTCTAGTCTCAAATGATAGTGATACACTTATTCGTTACACCCTGCGCAGAAACGATGCCAGCATTCCACGCCACGCCTTGGACTGGAACCCCCAGGGTAAACGGAAGCGTGGTCGACCAGCACTGACCTGGAAAAGAACCCTACAGGCAGAGCTGAGGACAGTCCGGATGACATGGGGAGAGGCGAAGAGGGCAACCCAAGACCGACAGAGGTGGAGACTTGCAGTGAAGGCCCTATGCTCCGACCGGAGCGAAGAGGACTAAGTCAAAGTAAGTCATGCTATGCCTAGCCTCTTTCATGTGTCGTCCTCGCCTTTTTCAACAGCTCTTGCCTCTTCAGCCTGACATCTACTCAGCAGTGGATGTTGTTTCATGTATTGGAAAGAGGCCTGGGGTTAGGTGATTTCTCTGCCTATTTTGAGAATATTTCATGGTAATGGCTCGGTATTTTATCTCATATACTCTTGCATTAAACTGGACTACTTGCACAGAAACGATTTATCGTCTTTGAAAGACAAATGCTTTTTCATTTTAAATGTCAAATACATCACAGGTCATACATAAATATTTCTTGAATATGTTGTAGAAAACAAATTCTAGGCGACTCATCCGCCTCAAAATTTCAGTCCTAATCAGCGGAAATCCATGCAACATATCGCTATTTTCTTGGTGAATAAAAGCCATTGTTTGTGTATGTTAAGGACATTCGCAGTCAGCCCAGTGTACCATTAAACCGCTCCATATTAGCGAGCCTTCGATATTTATTATGTGATTTTTGTCTCAGTGTAACTAACATACAGCCAAAGCGACTGGACCCCCCTCCCCTCAGCTGGAATCCCTAGCTGTTGGGCTTCAGGGGACAGCTTCGGTAGCTCGGCCAGGGGCGGCCACAAGCAGCCAAAGTTCTAGATGGAGGCCAAACTTTCTTTCACGAAACACTGAAAGGGAAATGGAATGAAGACACTCTTTCTCTGTGGCTTTCATTGCATGTGCCAGACGATTACCTCACGTAGAGAGTACAGTGTTCCTCAACTTCCGAAGCTCGTTGTGTATGACGTCAGCATCTTTGTTCTCGATATTCCCAACCCGGATTCAACGAACGCAAACGAGTTCGGTAGACGTTGAAAAAACGAGGTACCACACGTGATACTACATGGGTATTTGTGTGTGTGTCAACATTTCGATTTTTCAAACCCTTGATTAAGAGAAATGACGTAACCAAGAAGATATAGTCGCATGTTGGCTTCATTCGCAACGCGTTAATGCAGTTTCTGCGGGACTTCAATGTGGCAGACGGGGGTCCCTGCCGAATGAAATCGCTCATCTTCAGAGAAATCATGTCTGCCCTTCACACATGAAAATGCAACTGCTTCGCCAAACTTTCTCATGACAAGAATCATTCGAAATTCCCCTCGTTTTAATCAAGGCAAACTGGACTGGTTCTGTCTGAATTGCACTTTTGGTGGACTCTTCATCGAGGGCAAAGTGATTAAGGAAAGAGATAATTCGTTTCGCCCATGTTTGACATCAGGGAATCATTGGTTTGTATTAATTAATCAACATTTTAACCCGCATCTTGTCGATTCAAAACATTTTCCATCTTACCAGGCTGCCGGTTCCTCCGCTCAGTGAAGATGTCGAAAAGTCCAGGCAAAGATCCGGACTACTACTGCGTCCTTGGTGTGGAGAGGAAGGCTTCAGACCAGGAAATCAAGAAAGCCTTCAGGCAGCTCGCCCTGAAATGGCATCCGGACAAAAACCCCGAGAAAAAAGAGGCAGCGGAGTACAGGTTCAAGAAGATTGCCGAAGCCTATGAAGTGCTGTCGGACAAAGATAAGCGAAAAGTCTATGACACCAGACTCCGCGAATGCAAGTCCTCGGGTACTTCAAGCCCAGCGAGCTACAACAGCCCCGGGCGCAGTAACGTTTCCTTCACCTTTCGTTCACCGAAAGACGTGTTTCGGGACTTCTTCGGGACAGAAGACCCGTTCGGCAGCTTGGAGAGGAACTTCCGTTCAATGAATCAACGTCCATTCACTTCCTACTACATGGTTCCTATCATCGACTCCACGTTCATATCCTCGTGTCAAAGGACTCCCTTCAACGCTTCCGTCGGAGGCTCCAGCTATCGTTCCATCACCACGTCATCGCAAGTGCGGAACGGCAGGACGGTGAAGACCACGCACATCGTGGAGAACGGAAACGACATCGTGGCCGTGGAGGAGGACGGGGTCCTCACCTGCCAAACTTTGAACGGCGTGAAGCAACCCTTGGGGATGCGCAGACGTTCCTGGGACAACCCTTCCCAGCGGCAACGTCCCATGGGAAATAACATCAACAGTCAACCCCGTGCAGCGGGGCCAGGCAGACACCCCCAGCAAATGCAGACGTCCCAATGGGGGATCAGTTTTCCCTTCTCGCTTCCCAAGGCCTTCACCGGCATGTCCATGACCACTCCCGAGAAAAACAACGTCGGTGTCCATTCGGGCAGCAAATGTAGTTCCCTGCCACCGCACGTGGACGCCACGCTCTCCATTTCCTCGACGACCCAGGCAAACCAAGAGTCGGACAGCGCCTACTCGCCTAGAGACCTGGTATATCCGCAGAAGCCCGTCGGAGGTTTCCACTCACCAGCTTCATCAACCCTCTCGTCGACCACCTACCCTGGTCCGTCTCTTAGACTGGAGAAGTCGGCCAACATGCCGCCGACCTTTCGAGAATACGTGGTCATGTCGAATCCCAGCGTTGTCACGTCAGCAACGCCAGCGTCTCCGAAGAGCAGCAGCGGAAAGTTTCCCTTTCCTTTCACAGGTTTTCGCGATAATCGTAATTCGTACGATTCGGAAGCTTCAAAAGGAACGGCTTTGTTTTACAAAGTAGAGCCCCTCACTGTCCCAGGTGGCGGTAGCCAGACGGCAACGAAGGGACCATTTGGGGGCCCTCCCCCCGCACCAGAGGAGTCTATGTCTAATCAGATCAAGGAAGATGAATCCCTCATTCTGAGTGACGATCCCTTTTCACTGCCCATTTCAGATGCTCCCGATGAACAAATCGTCTTAGCCTCTGATGCGCCTTACAAACAGCACTCCGTCAGCAATGAGGCCAACAAGCAAATCAGCCTACCCACCGCAACCCCTGCTGCTGCGCCTGAGGTAAAGACTGCCTCTGCATCTGGACCAAGCGATATCCAGAAATCGATGGTTCCAACTTCCCCACCCCCGACGCAGTCCTCCTGCGCTGTACACACCTGCGACAGCGCCGACTTCCACCCCGAGTACTACGATACGAGGAGTCTGGAAGCATTCAAGTACATATCGAAGCTTCCAGGCTTCAAGATGGACAGTCATTACCATCCTCAAACTGCAGTCTACCATCCTCCGGTCAGAGGGGCTCACGCCCCTGAAGTGAGAATCCACAACTTTCCTCAGAGCAGCGGCGCCCACAAGCCCGAGCAGGTGAACGTGGAGAACCACAAGTGGTCGGAGTCCCACTGTCCGCAGTGCAGCTCCCACAGCAGTAGCCCCTCAACCAGTCCACAACACACC
This sequence comes from Theodoxus fluviatilis, assembly GCA_034096865.1. NCBI lineage: Eukaryota > Metazoa > Mollusca > Gastropoda > Cycloneritida > Neritidae > Theodoxus > Theodoxus fluviatilis. The sequence continues at coordinate 17,835 of JAWQFJ010007723.1, forward strand.
TGGCATGCCACGGCCAAAGAGACGCACCACACATGTGGTCAGGAAACTGTAGCGGACTCTCGAGGAAGGGTCCATTTCTCTACCCCTGAGGACTCGGTCAAGCAGATGATGAGGACCAGAGCGAGCGAGCGGCATCACTCGTCCTGCTCTATCAACAGGGAGTGCCAGCACTCGGTGCAGCCAGAGAAGGTTTCAAACCAGATGAGGCTTGATCGCCAGGGGTTGCAGAGTTTTCCAGAAGAGCGGTGCGGTGATGGGTTGAGAGGGGATGAACACAGAGAAAATTCCACTTTTTGCAACGTTATCTAATTGCAATAAGTTCTCATGCCCTTGTCCTTTTGTTTTTGTTCTTCAGGTGAATGTGTGATGAGATGTTCTATTGACTCTCCCACTTGAACACACTCTACAACATAATTTGTCGGGGAATCTAAGGTGACCAACACAAATAAGGCTGCGTTTGCCGGCGTTACAATGGAGAATTAGGAAGGTTGAGAAGAATAGTGGTTTTATTTTGTGGCTGCATGTTTCACGCGTGAGAGAATTATGTTGTATTTGTAATTGATTTTCATTAATTTTTCTTTTCATTCGAATCACATCGATTGCTTATGGAGTACCGCCTGATGCATGATGCAAATTACTGAGATTTTATTTTCTCCTTTCTTTGTACCCTGTGGTGGTTGAGAATAATACGTGAACCTCTTTGAAACCACTGGAGTATTTCTGATTTTCATTATTGCTTTTCATCTCCAACGAACAAAGTTTCACACCCACTGTTCATGACGGTTTTCTATATTATTCTAACGCAGTCCTTGTGTCTCTCGCATTTTTAAAAATAACTCTTGCGCGCATGGAGTGAATGTTTGAAATTATGCGAGACATTATTCGTGTTTTATACATATACCGTATTCTCCCTAATGGTCGCGCCTTCCTTTATAAAAGCGCCCCCATCTCCCCTTCCATCCCCGCCCCCTTCACGCCCGGTAAATGAAAGTATTGACAGTTACTCTAATGGTCAGAGCTGTCGTAGTCATCGTCAGAAGTCTCCAGAGAACATTCAGTGCCGTCATCGCTGTCATTGAGCACAATGGAGCGCTGGTTTTCCAGAGCGTCCTCCGCCAGTTGCACTTCCGTCTCGGAAAATCCCTTGAACTCAACGTCGGACTCGTCAGTATCGTCGGCCCGAAAGAGATCATCTTCACTCCCGTGGATTTTTTATAAAGCTCTCTTTGATTGGTAATTAACTTTCCTCATCCTCCTGCATAGCTGTGTTTGGTGAAAACGGTGGGTGATGTAGACTCAAATATTCACGCGCCCGGCGCGACTAGTAGAGAATATATAGGAATGTATGTAGTTTGCCCATTATAGGCAAGTACATATTTCTTCGCCTGTTGCATTGAAATTCAGCGACGTCGCTGACAATTTGAAAATGAAGCATTGTCATATTCAATGGGTATTCACGTAAAATAAAATAAGGAAACTGTTTCATCGTCCCGTTGCTCTCCATGTCTTCTCTCTTTGTAGAATATTTCAGACCATGTTAATGAACAATTTGCAAGTTTCGAGTTAGTTTCTAACAGCGGGGAAACCATTCGAAAAGATGGGCAGGAAAAGTTTTAGGAACTCAGATGGAGACTCAGTTTCCTCTCACACACACACACCCGCCCCCTATACCCCCACCCCCCTCTACCCCCGCCCCCTCTACCCCCGCCCCCCCCCCCCCCCGTGCCCCCGCACCCCCCTTTTTCATGTGCACCACGATTTCTTTAATCGGCCTCTAATCGTTTGTGTGTGTGTGTTTATTCATGCGCGCACGCAAGTGTGTGCGTCTCTGTGTGTGCGTCTGTGTGTGCGTCTGTGTGTGTGTGTGTGTGTGTGTGTGTGTGTGTGTGTGTGTGTGTGTGTGTGTGTGTGTGTGTGTCTGTGTGTGTGTCTGTGTGTGTGTGGGTGTGCGCGCGCGCGCGCGTGTGTGTGTGTGTGTGTGTGTGTGTGTGCGTGTGTGTGTGTTTTATTATTTTAACATAATGGCCTTAAATAACACGTAAGAATGATAGTTCTTAAACACCATCTATCCGTTCATCTCTCTCTCTCTCTCACACACACACTCTCTCTCTCTCTCTCTCTCTCTCTCTCTCTCTCTTACTTCCACTCTCCTTCTTTACCCACCCCCAACCCCTTTCTACCCTTTATCTCAACACAGCATGCCTGGTCACAGAAGGTCAAGGAGGAGGTGACGAAGATGCCTGTCAGACCCCAGACCACGGCCCCCTGTGACTGGAAAGTCAGGTAGCTGGAGTGGAGGTTGGTGTTGGGTCCAACGAGGCAGGCAAGGCTCTCATACACAGAATCGATGTCCAGCGTCATTGGGGTCCCCTCTGCAGTGCAGAACAAACACGATTAGTGCATTTTGATGTCAATGGAGGCCCATTGCAATGATAACGGTGGATATGAAAGTAAATTCGATGACGACGACGACGACGACGACGACGATGATGATGATGATGATGATGATGATGATGATGATGATGATGATGATGATGATGATGATGATGATGATGGTAATGGTGATGGTGATGGTGATGACGATGATGATGATGATGATGATGATGATGATGATGATGATGATGATGATGATGATGATGATGATGATGATGATGATGATGATGATGATGATGATGATGATGATGATGATGATGATGATGATGATGATGATGATGATGCTGATGATGATTATGATGATGATGGTGATGGTGATGACGATGATGATGATGATGATGATGATGATGATGATGATGATGATGATGATGATGATGATGATGATGATGATGATGATGATGATGATGATGATGATGATGATGATGATGATGATGATGATGATGATGATGATGATGATGATGATGATGATGATAATAAACCAAGAGGAAAAAGGGACAAAATCAGCAAAAAAAATTTAAGGTAGTAGTACCCAAGTCATATTTGTGAAAAATAGTCAAAAATAAAAATATTATGTTTTTCATATCGCTTTGGAGTAAATTCGATTTAGAATATGACTGCATGCTTGGTTTCTAGGGGAAAGAGGTATTTTAAATTAAAAAATGGGAGGAAGACACCAACTGTCAGCTGTCATAATGAGGATTGAAAACTTCAAATGCAAAAGTCCCAATTTCCGGATTTTCACCACTATGTGTTAGATTTTAGACATCATGTCTCTGTGCTCTGAAGTTATACTTCCTTGAAACTTGGCATATTTGGTTCCCATAGTCTGCTACATGGGATGACCCATAACCAAAACTGTATCTTCCTGTATGTCAAAGTTACAGGATCTAGAATATGTAATTAGCGACTCAATTCATGTAACGTCAGATGTGACATTAGTATAATGTATGCAAACACATCACAGGCAGACAGTATTTTCAAACTACAACCTGTTTGGTGAGAAACTGGACCCAAAAAATTCACGTGACAAAAGTTATGTTTACTGGGTTCTACTAGATTAACAAGTAGCAAAGATTTACTGCAGAAAAGTGAACTGCCAGAAGGAAGCCAGTCCTAACTCGACCAAGGCGATTTGGCGCTACTTGCAGATCTATACGCTATGGTATTCAGCACGACTGAGAAAATATTCTGCATTCAGAATGACGTCATGGAGGCCAATCTGGGTCATTTACATGTTTCTGCTGAAATCCACGCCGGGGACATAATGTTTTTTTCCCCCTCGAATAATTTACCTGAAAAATGCAACTAAATGAGGGAAAATAAACTTTGTATTGCCTTAACTCGACTGTGTAGCATATGTGTAGGAAAACTTCGAAGGCAATTTTCTCATAATTACCACTGATATGAGAACTGTCTTCAAATAGGCGTTAATTCTACAATTTAAATCCCACATTGGTCATACTTGTATATTAAAAAATGAGATAATACTGTAAATTAAAAAGAAGTACTCGGATCTACACACAAACACGCGGGCACACGCACACACACACACACACACACACACACACACACACAACCACACACATACTCACCCTCTCTGTCTGTCTGTCTGCCTGCCTGCCTGCCTGCCTGCCTGCCCGCCCGCCTGCCTGCCTGCCTGCCTGCCTGCCTGTCTGTCTGTCTGTCTGTCAGTCTGTCTGTATGTCTGTGTGACTGTGTGTCTGTCTGTCTGTCTGTCTGTCTGTCTCTCTCTCTCTCTCTCTCTCTCTCTCTCTCTCTCTGTGTGTGTGTGTGTGTGTGTGTGTGTGTGTGTGTGTGTGTGTGTGTGTGTGTGTAATAGGCCTGTTTCTATGGTGGCTGGTCACAAATACACTATCATGGGATCTCCATACTAACTCTGCCGAAATAAGCATGCACGAGATTGATCAGATCGGTGCCTACCAAGCTCAGTCTCAACGTAGAAGAGGTTGATGATGAAGACCAGCAGGCAGATAAAGACGATGAAAGCGTTGACGTATGACACGTAGAAGGTGGAGCCCAATCCACCAATCATAGCGTAGCATCCAAACAACGTCACCAGCACCAGCACGATGAACTCATCACTGACGTCACGCACCAGCGACGCCAAAATGGCGTGGCCCGCCACGATGAGTGTTGACGTGACCACGACGTTTGTCAACAATGCGAAAAACGCATACACGATGTGCGCTGGTGGGCCGAAGCGCGCGGAGATCACCTGCAGAAAGAGGAAGACAGGAAGAAGGAACGTTGGTGAGAAAACACTTGAAAAATTCAAGTGTTCATGAATGAAAATCGATTTACTCTTTGGATGGAACCAAAATGTCACACAGAAAGACGTTAAACTTTGCCTGGGATGCGTTGCTTACGCTAGGTTCCTTCCTCGAGGACAAGCCGAGGGCGAGGCAAGCATCGAAAGACGTCTAAGAAACGGCTACTTATCCATTGGCAAGACGAAAGTCCGAGATGGATGCATCCTGGCGCGAGAGTCGGTGAAGAAGTTACCGATAGACAAAATAATTGACGATACAGACATCGCAGCAATTTTTTACTTGATAGAACATACCTTGGTGACATTTCAAGTGCCACGGGAACTTTTTTAAAGGAAAGGAAGCAACCCGGGTTCAATGAGCGACTTTTTTGGAAATTATCTCCCTTGCCGCCGCTTGGCGGCGCGTCGGCTCCAAGGGGCTTGGTTGGTACACAGTGACAAGTTCTTTCGCTTAGATTAGACCTGAGTGTTCGAGGTTTTTTTAATTGTTTTCTTGCTGTCGCTTTCAAATCTGTTCACAGTACTAGGCCGGCTGGTTTACTTAGATGTGATTTTTAAAAATGCGTGCTAGCTGATATTAGGTTTAGAGCTTGAATTTTCGATATTACACAAGTTCTTTTTCGCTTTCAACTCCAGTGTTCGAACCAATGAAAACCACGGAAAGAGATGGCCGTTTCGTTCCTTGCATCTCATTGGCCAGCTTGTCGTGAGGTCAGCCCGTGATCACGCGCTGACCTCATGACAGTTGTAAGCGAAAAAGCGAGTTGTAAGCGTAATATCATTGAAAATTCAAGCTCTAAATCTAATATCAGTTAGCACGCATTAAAAAAAATCACATCTACGCTTACAACTCGCTTTTTCGCTTACAACTGTCATGAGGTCAGCGCGTGATCACGGGCTGACCTCATGACAAGCTGGCCAATGAGATGCAAGGAACGAAACGGCCATCTCTTTCCGTGGTTTTCATTGGTTCGAACACTGGAGTTGTAAGCGAAAAAGAACTTGTGTAATATCGAAAATTCAAGCTCTAAACCTAATATCAGCTAGCACGCATAAAAAAATCACATCTAAGTAAACCAGCCAGCCTAGTACTGTGAACAGATTTGAAAGCGACAACAAGAAAACAATTTAAAAAAACTCGAACACTCAGGTCTAATCTAAGCGAAAGAACTTGTCACTGTGTACCAACCAAGCCCCTTGGAGCCGACGCGCCGCCAAGCGGCGGCAAGGGAGATAATTTCCAAAAAAGTCGCTCATTGTACACAATTTTGTCGAAAATTGTGTGCCTCGATACATTGGGGATCAAGGGGCTTAATTAGTGAGTGGACATGCATGGTGCTTCATGCATGCAACGGGAAAAATTTCAACAGCGTTTGTTCAGAAATAAATTATACACATACTCCTCAAGAGATAGAAATGAACACTCGAACAGCAAATACTTCCGTTTATGTACACTTTTCCATTCTCGGACAGCGAGAAGCACATTACAGGCACTGCCGTTTATGAACGGCAACCCAATTTGCGCTGTCTTCGCCATTTTGGGTCATATAGGGTAATACATATGACTAATTTCTGTGGCAGACATGGTGCTTCAACGTATGGATGTGGACACTTTGGGTCTATTTGATGTCTTTAAACTGGAAATTTCCTGACCTATAACTCGCCAATTGAAAGCACACTCACTTGTCCCTGGTGTGAATTACTTCCACTGCACTAGCGACCCAGGGCATAAGGCCCCTTTAAAAAAAGTGTTGCTCCGGTCACATGGGAAAAAACAAAAACAAAAACATAAAATAAAGAAAAAGGGTTGGTAGGTCGGCCTGAACTTTTTGTGTGTGAAGAGGCCAAGATTTAACATAAATCAACAAATCTCTTTTGTTAAAATACTCTTTGAAAAATATTAGAATAATGGATTTTGCGAGTGCACATAGGGCAGAAAAGATAGAACAGCACGCAGTTCATTGTTTCCCGTCGATTTCATTCTTTTGCACGATCGGAAAAAAGTTTAGGGTCGACAGGAAAACACAGGTCGGTCGGGTTACCTTGATAACAACTATTTTGGGTGCCTGATGTCATTGTTTGATCATATCACTTAGGGACTGGGTTACAATGGGTCCTACTTGCATATGTAGGCTATACGTTAGCAATTCTGCCCTCAATTCAAAATGTGGCACGACAAGGACTTTTCAAGGGAGACAACCCACCTGCAGGAAGGTGTGTGCCCCGGGCGCCCGGGTTTTGAAGTAGACAGAGAAGACCGGAAACAGGATCATGTTGACCACAGCGCCCACCGAGTACCAGAAGGCTCCAGACACCCCGTTCTGAGAATGGATGGTTACGTCACGACCGTCAAAGAACCAACCAAAACAACAACGATGACGATGCCATCGATGATGATGACAACAGTCATGATAACGACGACAATTTGGATAAACACTGACCT
>JAWQFJ010007723.1:30000-34027 GCA_034096865.1 Theodoxus fluviatilis
TAACACAATTTTGCAAAGCATGTTTTTATCTTCTCCTGTTTGTACTGGTGTATCCGTAAGCGATTTTGGGCTGGGGGTGTTTCTTGGGCAAGCTAGAATTTTTCGGTTTCGAAGACAAGTCGGAACTCTATTGTTGGCCCTAAATCCTCTCTCTCAGTGACCATTGTGATTTATATATAATTTTTTTCTTTCTTCTTGCAGACTGAAGATCTGATTTAGCTTTTTTTGTCTTTCCTTTTTGCTTAGTTTAACAATAACACAGTTGTTTTTATTGTCAAACTAGGTGCAGAATATGGATGCAATTCACAAGGCGAGAGGATTTTGAAAAGCTGCAGCCAGCTGATGTTCAAGGCCTCAAGCTTTGTACTGAGCACTTTGAGGCCAACCAGTACAACAATCCTGCAGAGAGGGGATCACTTGTGTGGAATGCTGTCCCAACATTGTTTGCAGTGCCAAATCCACCACCGAAGGTTAGTTATTTATTGGGTTTAGGTTGTTGCAAACCAAAGAAGCACACTATTAAATGCAGGTTAAGTAATGACAAGTTTGAGGCTGATGTAAGAATTGAAAAAAACAGCATCGTTCCCATCAAATAATGCCTGTTTGCATTTAGCGCAAAAAAATGATAAGGCCAACCAAAAAAAGTAGTTTCTTATTTTGGATCGACGTCTTGATTATGATGATATGATGAATTTATTTTGCCGAAAAACAGCCCCAAGTGGCAAAAAAAGTATAGGGTCGGCGTCAACAACAAAAAAGTTGTATGTTTCTGCATGGTCACCCGACCCTACCTATGTTTTCCCGACGACCCTAGACTTTTATTTTTGCATTTTCAAAAATAAAAGGGGTATTCGAAAATCGATTGTTTTCCTGTTTTTCGACAAAATAAGTTAAAAAGATGGTTTAAAAAAAAAAGGTTATAAAAAAATCTCCACCTTTAGTCATGTTAGGCCACAAAAAAGTCTGTTTAAGGTAACATAGGCTGCCCAAAAATAGGGTCGGTAGGTCGGCTTTTTATTTTTGTATTTTAGCCATCTAAATATTTTAATTTTATTTTAATTTTATTTTTTAATGCCCCAAAAAAGTCTAGGGCCGGTGGGAAAAAAAAGGGTCGGTCCGGATACCGTAAACAGATTATATTTTGTTTTGCCTTACCAGAAACATACACTTTTTTGTGTGGCCTAAGACCAATGCCATGAAATTGGGAGAATTGTTTCATTGTGACTGGGTGTTGGTTTTAAGCTGTGCTTTAAAGTTGAGTTTGTCAGTTAAAGAGCTGTGCATTTGCAGGTTGCTTGTGGGAGGAAGCCACCACCGCAAAGGGTAGCTACAAATGAAGCCAGCACTGACCTGTCGCCTGATGCACAAATTGTTCAACCAGGTAAGAGATTTTTAACCATGATCAAAGAACACCCTGACATCAAACATTTTTTAAACCCATCCATTACATAGTTGATAATTGCTGTATAGGGTGACGAGCGCTGTGGCGGGGTGGTAAGACGTCGGCCTCCTCTGAAAGCGGCGTATGGCTGCCTAAATGGCGGGGTAAAAACGGTCATACACGTAAAATTCCACTTGTGCAAAAACACGAGTGTACGTGGGAGTTTCAGCCCACGAACGCAGAAGAAGAAGAAGCTGTATAGGGCGGATGCATGGATGGATGAAATTGTACGTGTAGTTCCCACACGTAAAGATGGAACACATATCCTATTAGAGGCATGGTGTGTGAATACCTCGTACTGTTGTCCTTATGGCCTCACCCATTCAGTACCAAACAAGGTCAATTCCATCATTGTTCCACATCGTATCCATAGTTGCTAATACACTTCATTTCTGGCCTGCCTTCCTACGCTATTGTTTATTTCATTTTGTGATCTAATTACAAGTGTTTTAATTTCTTCCAGGTTATAACTTGTTAAGGTTATATTATTTTATGTGTGTTTTGTGTGTGTGTTTTCTTTTTTAGATGACATTCAGGCGATCCTGGAGGACATAGGATGTAAAGCATCAAAGTCGTCATCCTCCCCATCCCCTCGTGAAGCGGAACTTCGGCAGAAGGTCAACAAACTGAGGAGCAAGGTTTTCCGATTAGAAAAGAAAACGATGGAACCCCGTGTAAAACGAGCGAGTAAATTAGCCAAGCCTCCCAAGAAAGACTTTGTGATAGAACAGTTGTCTCACATATTATCAGGCGAGGCTTTGGATTTTGTGAAATCACAGGTGAGGGAGGTGGGTAAGAAAAAACAAGGGCGCAGGTGGACCGAGAAAGACAAAACAACAGCTCTATCTATCTTTCATGCAAGCCCAAAGGCATACAAGATACTTAAACAGATCTTTCTGCTACCTTCTGTTTCCATCTTGCGCAAAACAATGCAGAAAATCGCAATTTTTCCAGGCTTTCACGACAAGGTCATTGATGCTCTGAATAGAAAGGTGTCTGCAATGTCTGCGAATTCCGACCTGTGTGCCATTGTGATAGACGAAATGACGATCAAGGAACAGGTGAAGTACAACTCTGAAAGAGATGAGGTAGAGGGACTAGAGGATTTTGGGAATGGGGAGAAGACCAGGTTTGTTGCAAACCACGCCACTGTTTTCATTGCACGAGGGCTTTTGCACCACTGGAAGCAGCCGATTGGCTATTTCTTGTCCAGTGGACCAATGGAGAGTGGCAGGCTTCATGGCCTGGTGAAAAACTGCATCGACAGGCTGCAGTCGGCTGGGTTAACACCAAAACTTGTCATAGGTGACCAGGGCTCGAACAACAGAAGTATGTTTGAAAAACACTTCAAGATCTCTCTGAATCAGCCCTACATTCTGCACAATGACCAGAAGATTTTCTTCATACATGACCCACCTCACCTATTGAAGTCCATGCGCAACAACCTGAAAAAAACTGGTTTCAGTGTGGACGGAAATGAATGTTCATGGGACCATGTTGAAGCTTTCTATGATTTTGACAGAAAGAACTCGGTACGCATGGCACCAAAGCTCACAGCAAAACACATTGATTTGCCTGCGTTCTCCAATATGAGTGTGTCATTAGCAGCACAAGTAATGTCACATTCAGTGGCAGCTGGCATATCCACCCTTGTACAGCTGAATGCATTGCCTACACAGGCAATTCATACTGCTCAGTTTATTGAGAGACTTGACAGACTCTTCAACTGTTTCAACAGTGGGAGTGAAAAGAATGCTGGAAGGCAGATGGGCCATGCAATGTCAGAATCTTCCGGTCACAAAGAATTTTTGTTGGAGACCCTAGAGTGGCTGAAAACTGTAAAATCAGGTTCATCTCGTTCTTTACCATGCTTGATTGGATGGCAACTGGCCATTCACACTCTGCTGGGTCTATTTGAAGAGCTCCACACAGAGCATGGAGTTCGTTTCTTGATGACGGACAGGTTAAACCAAGACTGTCTGGAAAATTTCTTTTCATGCATTCGCGGAAAAGGTGGACACCTTGACAACCCTGATGCTACACAGTTCAGGCTGTTTTTCCGTCAGCTCATGGTCGATACATTTTTTCTACACAGCCCAGGTAGCAACTGCAGAGACGACAATGACAGCTTTCTTCTGACATTGACATGTGTCTCATCAAATAGAGACAATTCTACTGCAAGACCGGTAGGAGTATCGGAGAATGTGTGTGATGTCGGCATGACAGAGATTGTGTGTGATGGGGACATGCCCGAGAGGATGTGTGACATCAGCATAACAGATGTGGTTTGTGACAACATGACAGACGTGGTTTGTGACAACATGACAGAGGTGGTTTGTGACAACATGACAGAGGTGGTTTGTGACAACATGACAGAGGTGGTTTGTGACAACAACATGACAGAGATGGTTTGTGAAAAAAACATGACAGAGGTGGTTTGTGACAACAACATGACGGAGGTTGTTTGTGACAACAAATGTTCGTCTTCATGACTGCTCCAGAGGGTGGTTTGTGACAACAACATGACGGAGGTTGTTTGTGACAACAACATGACAGAGGTGGTTTGTGACAACAACATGACGGAGG
>JAWQFJ010007726.1:0-17283 GCA_034096865.1 Theodoxus fluviatilis
CACCTTGTCACACATCCATCCATCCATCCATCCATCCACCCACCCACCCACCCATCCACCCATCCATCCATCCATCCACCCACCCACACACCCATCCATCCACCCATCTATCCATCCACCCATCCATCCACCCATCCACCCATCCATCCATCCATCCATCCATCCATCCATCCATCCATCCATCCATCCATCCATCCATCCATCCATCCATCCATGACCCATAGGTGGAGAAAGTGCAGGAAAACTTTTACTGACGTGTGACGACACACGCAGTGACAGACAGGTAAGACACACGCATTCAGGTGCACGTACCATCTTCACTCCCTGTGGGGGTATTCCAACACCATGCTTACTTCTGGCCGCATGTAGTGGTCAAGCACACGACAGTGCACCTTCACAGCCCTCACATCTACCCGCTTTTACTCCTGGGTGGGACGAGGCGAGTGGGGCACCTTGCCCAAGAATGCACCTCTAGGAGCCGCGCAGCTTCGAACGCCACAACTGGTAACTCCAGCGACAGACGGCGCGCGCTCCAATCGGTGGATACGAACCTTGATTTCATTATTGTCCATGCTGTCCCGTTGAAAGCGGAAGTCTTCCTGCAATTTGCATTGCGACCAACGCTGTCAATATTTTCCCGGAATATTTTGCCGAGACCTACTTCTGCGGGTGGCGCGTCAGTTAAAGATGACCAGTGTGTAAAGTGTGAGGCAGATTAAGCTCCAGTTGTGGAGGGTTAAGTGGCTTTATCTATCTCTGCCAAGGAGGTTATGTTTAACCCTCGCTCTGTTAGTTCGTTATTCGGCAAAAATAACTCCAAAAGTTATTCACTTATTTTAAAGAAATTCTGTGGAAGGTCAGGGATTCACCCTAGGAACAATCCTTCAACGTTAGGAGGTTATCTGTTGTCTCGTATAGGAACTACAACAGAAAATATAAATTGTATCACTCATAAGTACGTTGATGACGTCAGACTTGATGACGCACACGTATACGTTCTGCACTGAGATTCCTCCAGCAGACATTCAAAATGAACTAAACTATACAGGTCATGGAGGTCATAGAAGAAATTGTTGTGTCCTTGGTGGAGGTTGGCGCTCTGGAGTGGTCTCTAGTAAAACAATAAGTTCATGTCTCTACTTTTGACTACAGCAAGAACTGTTGCAGTGGCGATCTGAGGAGACTGGAACAAGAAACCCATGCTGTGGCCACCAATATAGAGTGCAGCAAGAACTGTTGCAGTGGCGATCTGAGGAGACTGGAACAAGAAACCCATGCTGTGGCCACCAATATAGAGTGCAGCAAGAACTGTTGCAGTGGCGATCTGAGGAGACTGGAACAAGAAACCCATGCTGTGGCCATCAATATAGAGTGCAGCAAGAACTGTTGCAGTGGCGATCTGAGGAGACTGGAACAAGAAACCCATGCTGTGGCCAACAATATAGAGTGCAGCAAGAACTGTTGCAGTGGCGATCTGAGGAGACTGGAACAAGAAACCCATGCTGTGGCCACCAATATAGAGTGCAGCAAGAACTGTTGCAGTGGCGATCTGAGGAGACTGGAACAAGAAGCCCATGCTGTGGCCACCAATATAGAGTGCAGCAAGAACTGTTGCAGTGGCGATCTGAGGAGACTGGAACAAGAAACCCATGCTGTGGCCATCAATATAGAGTGCAGCAAGAACTGTTGCAGTGGCGATCTGAGGAGACTGGAACAAGAAACCCATGCTGTGGCCACCAATATAGAGTGCAGCAAGAACTGTTGCAGTGGCGATCTGAGGAGACTGGAACAAGAAACCCATGCTGTGGCCACCAATATAGAGTGCAGCAAGAACTGTTGCAGTGGCGATCTGAAGAGACTGGAACAAGAAGCCCATGCTGTGGCCATCAATATAGAGTGCAGCAAGAACTGTTGCAGTGGCGATCTGAGGAGACTGGAACAAGAAACCCATGCTGTGGCCATCAATATAGAGTGCAGCAAGAACTGTTGCAGTGGCGATCTGAGGAGACTGGAACAAGAAACCCATGCTGTGGCCACCAATATAGAGTGCAGCAAGAACTGTTGCAGTGGCGATCTGAGGAGACTGGAACAAGAAACCCATGCTGTGGCCATCAATATAGAGTGCAGCAAGAACTGTTGCAGTGGCGATCTGAAGAGACTGGAACAAGAAGCCCATGCTGTGGCCATCAATATAGAGTGCAGCAAGAACTGTTGCAGTGGCGATCTGAGGAGACTGGAACAAGAAGCCCATGCTGTGGCCATCAATATAGAGTGCAGCAAGAACTGTTGCAGTGGCGATCTGAGGAGACTGGAACAAGAAGCCCATGCTGTGGCCATCAATATAGAGTGCAGCAAGAACTGTTGCAGTGGCGATCTGAGGAGACTGGAACAAGAAGCCCATGCTGTGGCCATCAATATAGAGTGCAGCAAGAACTGTTGCAGTGGCGATCTGAGGAGACTGGAACAAGAAACCCATGCTGTGGCCACCAATATAGAGTGCAGCAAGAACTGTTGCAGTGGCGATCTGAGGAGACTGGAACAAGAAACCCATGCTGTGGCCATCAATATAGAGTGCAGCAAGAACTGTTGCAGTGGCGATCTGAGGAGACTGGAACAAGAAACCCATGCTGTGGCCACCAATATAGAGTGCAGCAAGAACTGTTGCAGTGGCGATCTGAGGAGACTGGAACAAGAAACCCATGCTGTGGCCATCAATATAGAGTGCAGCAAGAACTGTTGCAGTGGCGATCTGAGGAGACTGGAACAAGAAGCCCATGCTGTGGCCATCAATATAGAGTGCAGCAAGAACTGTTGCAGTGGCGATCTGAGGAGACTGGAACAAGAAATCCATGCTGTGGCCATCAATATAGAGTGCAGCAAGAACTGTTGCAGTGGCGATCTGAGGAGACTGGAGCAAGAAACCCATGCTGTGGCCATTAATATAGTGTGCAGCAAGAAACGCTCTAGGCGATCCATATTTGGAGTGCTGCAAGAAACTCGGTCGAGCAGTCATCCATTTAGACTGCAGCAAGAAATCCGCACCGAGGCAATCCATATGGATTGCTAAAAGGTACTCGTACTGAGGCAGTCCCTAGGAACTGCAGCAAGAAGCTCGTGACATGACGAATCGTGTGGATTGCTGCGAGATACTCGTACTGAGGCAGTCCCTAGGAACTGCAGCAAGAAACTCGTGACATGACGAATCATGTGGATTGCTGCGAGATACTCGTACTGAGGCAATCCGTAGGAACTGCAGCAAGAAACTCGTGACATAACGAATCATGTGGATTGCTGCGAAATACTCGTACTGAGGCAATTCGTATGGACTGCAGCAAGAAACTCGTGATATGACGATTCATGTGGATTGCTGCATGAAACCTGTGCTGTGCAAACGCAATGCACTCTTAGTGAGGCAATCCATACGGACGGCAGCCAGGAACCCTTTCTGTGGTGATTTGTATGGATTACTGCAAGAAAATCGTTCTTAGTCCAAATGGATTGCGGCAAGAAACTCGTGAATTGGCCATCCGTTTAGATTTTAGCAGGAAATTTGCACTGTGGTGATCCAAATGAATGGCATTAAAAACTGAGACAGCTGTGATCCTTATATAGTACGCTCTGTCTCTCTCTCTGTCTCTCTCTCTCTCTCCCTCCCCCCCCTCTCTCTCTCCTCCCCCTCTCTCTCTCCCCCCCCCCTCTCTCTCTGTCTGTCTGTCTGTCTGTCTGTCTGTCTGTCTGTCTGTCTGTCTGTCTGTCTGTCTGTCTGTCTGTCTGTCTGTCTGTCTGTCTGTCTGTCTGTCTGTCTGTCTGTCTGTCTGTCTCTCTCTCTGTCTCTGTGTCTGTGTCTCTTTCTCTTTCTCTCTCTTTCTGTCTGTCTCTCTCTCTCTCTCTCTCTCTCTCTCTCTCTCTCTCTCTCTCTCTCTCTCTCTCCCCCCCCCCCCCCCCCCGCTCCCCCCCCCCCCCCCCGTTCCCTGCCTCCAGACCAACTAAGTATTGGCCTGGGTGGTCGCCAATTGTATTTCCTCCGTGATGTCTTGGATTATATTCTGCCCAAATCCCTATCGACCAAGGGCTGCATGGCATTGCCGCCCAGGGGAGCCTGGCAGTGGCAGAGCGCCAGTGAGAGGCGGCACCACGGGGAGGAAGAGTCTGGTCCTGACAGTGGCCGTGCTGCAACGTCATCCATAGTGTCGGCTCTGCTTGGGCAGCGGCTTGGCCTCGCCACCTGACCCTGGCGGCTGCGGACTCGAGAAAGACCAGAGGGTCGTGTCTGGAAGAGAGCGTTTGGACATGTAAATGAGCATGTGAATGATCATGTAAATGAGCATGCAAATGAGCATGTAAATGAGCATGTAAATGAGCATGTAAATGAGCATGTAAATGAGCATGTAAATGAGCATGTGAATGAGCATATGACCGTTGTTAGCTTCTGGAGCTGATGTTTTGGTTGGATGTTGTGGAGTTGCAGCAGACCCAGTCCTCACCCTGCCTTCATTCGTTGCCTGTGTTCATCAGATGCGAATGCTCTGTGTTTAACTCACAGACACACAACCAATCCAGCCACCTAGCAATTCTCCCACCCAACCAACTAAGCAACCAGCGAACTTCTCTCTAGATGGCGCTTTCTACCACGCTCTCCTGAAGACTGTCGCAGCCTGGGCGCCAACGAGTGTTTTGGAAGCAAAATCATGCCAGAATTGAAGATATAGATACATGGCGGAACGAAGAAAACTCAGAGATATGCTTTTCGAACGGATGTTAAGGTGTTATGTCCCTTTGATGGAATTAGGCATACAAACACCCCCCCCCCAAACACACACACACACTGACACACACACACACACACACAAACAGACACACACACACACACACACACACACACAGACACACACACACACACAGTTGTTGTTACGGTAACATGACCCATAAAAAAAACAGTAGGGTCGGTAAGTCGGCCTGAATTTCTTCTTCTTCTTTCCTTTTAGAAGAGGCATATTAACATAAACCAAACTCTCTTTCACTGAAAGTCATTTAAAACTTAAACTGTAATACCGCAGCGGATGTCCTGATGACTCATAGGGCAGAAATCACGGAACAGCACGCAATTCGTTGTTTACTGACACTTTTTATTTATTTTTCTTTCTTTCTTTCTTTCTTTGCATGATCGAAAAAAAAGTTTAGGGTCTGCAGAAAAAAAGGTCTGTCAAGTTACCATTACTACAATTTTTTGTTTATTTTTTGCCGTAGACAAAACGTGCTTGTTAAACCAATATATTGAAACCAACTTCGAACTCGGGTCTCAGTCTAGATAGTGTCCCACCCAGACTGCTGCCATCTATGGGAGAGAGTCACTTTCACACTGGCCGTAATGGCCTACAAATGTTCAAATGGTTTGTTCCCGGCGCATCTCCAGCACATTGCGCCACAGTATAAGCCCGCCGGCTTTCTACGGTCTCCTGCAGGTTTCGAGACGCATCAGCAGAAAGCAAACAAGTGCAGATTTGGACCGAAATCATCTTCCTATGCTGGTCGTCTTGTCTGGAATGTCCTTGCTTTCAAACTCCGGTCATGCCTAAAGTTTCATGCGTTTAGTTACATGCGTTTAGTTACATGTGTTTAGTTACATGCGTTTAGACAAGACCTAAACACACATAATTTTGCTAAATACTACAAGTCACTCCTGAATATGTGTGCGCTGCTAGCGACTCAAAAGGAGTCGAAAGTAGGGCTGTATAAGCGATGAAGATAGTGATGATGACGATGATGATAACGATGATGATGATCAATGATGATGATGGTGGTGTTGATGGTGATGATGGTGGTGGTGGTGGTGGTGGTGGTGGTGGTGGTGGTGGTGGTGGTGGTGGTGGTGGTGGTGATGATGATGATGTTGATGATGGTGGTGATGGTGATGGTGGTGATGATGATGATGATGATGATGATGATGATGATGATGATGATGATGGTGGTGGTGGTGGTGATGGTGATGATGATGATGATAACGATGATGATGATGATGTTGATGATGGTGGTGGTGGTGGTGGTGGTGGTGATGATGATGATGATGATGATGATGATGATGATGATGATGATAGTGGTGGTGGTTGTGGTGGTGTTGGTGGTGATGATGATGATGATGATGATGATGATGATGATGATGATGATGATGGTGGTGGTGGTGGTGATGGTGATGATGATGATGATGATGATGATGATGGTGATGATGATGATGATGATGATGATGGTGGTGGTGGTGGTGGTGATGGTGATGATGATGATGATGATGATGATGATGGTGGTGGTAATGATGGTGGTGATGGTGATGGTGATGATGATGATGATATCAAGCACACCGAGGCCTATCCAGATGAAGGGGGAAATAGCTAAAACATCAACACTGCGCTGACACCCTTTCGGCACAGATACTACGGCAAGCAGCGTGACCATCCTACAGCACACGATATGTCCTACGAGGCACACGTAGCTTCAGGACAAAAGTCATGCCACCGTCTACTTTCCTCTGCAGGAAATCTTTGCTCGAAAACTGAATCCCCCTGTGGGTTCGGGGTAAGAATTGACCCACCGCGTCTCCCTGTGTTGGGGGTAAGAATTGACCCACCGCGTCTCCCTGTGTGTTGGGGGTAAGAATTGACCCACCGCGTCTCCCTACGCGATTCGTAAGCGAATGACTAGGGACACCGTGACTTGAATTGCGTTTTCTCTAAACTGTTCAAAGGCTGATAGGCCGTAAAACACCATCCATCCATCCATCCATCGAAGACTGGACTGCAGATTGTCTCATGCATGATAACCTTTCCATTAGCATAGCCCATGTCTCATGCATAATAACCATTTCATTAGCATAGCCCATGCCTCATGCATAATGACCATTTCATTAGCATAGCCCATGTCTCATGCAATAATAAGATTTGCATGAGCTTAACTAGTATCTCATGCATGATAATCTTTTTATTAGCATAGCCGAACTTCCTGCATAATTGATGGCTGTGGTGACATCATTGCCCTCTTCTCGCTCAGGCAGTAAATTTGTCTTCAGGCCTGTCATAACTTTTCTCGTCAGCCGTCAGGAGGGCGGGGGTGGGTGGGTGGGTGGGTGGGGGGGGGAGAGAGAGAGAGAGAGAGAGAGAGAGAGAGAGAGAGAGAGAGAGAGAGAGAGAGAGAGAGAGAGAGAGAGAGAGACAGGCAGATAAGAGAGATAATATGAGAGAAAAAGAGAGAGAGACAAAGAGTCACAGAGAGAGAGAGAGAGAGAGAGAGAGAGAGAGAGAGAGAGAGAGAGAGAGAGAGAGAGCTAAGCAATGTTTCTAGAAGCCAAGGCCAACAACCTATTTGCATGCGTTGGGAGTACGCACTCAGTGTAAAGTTTGGCACAGACGTGGCTTGCGTATTCCAATTCCGCGGCGCGGTCCGATCTGGGGACTGTGGAGGTGGGCGGACAGCGACCTTCTCTAGATGGCGCTTTCTGCCACGCTCTCCTGAGGTCTGCCGCAGTCCTGGACGCCAACGAGTGTTGGAATTTGTGGTTTTTCTCACTCCGGTACGCCGCTGCCTCGCCGGTTTTCGATCAGTGGAAATCGCCCGGACTCGGACGCGAGCATGCGCCCTCGTCGGATTGCAGTTTTTGTGGAAGCTTTGTTCTGTCAGCTGCTGCCTGATCATCCCCACGGTGTCCGACTTTCGTGACTGATGTCATGGAATGTTGTAAGCTGTACTTATTGTTTGTGTGTGTAAACTTTGTGGAAATATAAATCCTGATGCTCTTTGGAAGTAATATTATTTTGTTCCGAAGTCCCCTAAGCAGGAAATGTTGAAAGCATGCAGGCGCTTTTGCTCCACGTGTGCCCCCTGTTGGTCGGGGGTAAGAATAGACCCCCTGTTGGTCGATGGTAAGAGTAGACTCACCGCGTCTCCCTACGTGAGTCATAAGAGAAGAAGAGCTTAACTTGCTATTATTCCAACCAACAATGATCAATGGCCTTACATAGCCTTTAGAGGATGACAGGTCATAAAACTCGATCTATCCATCCATCCACCCATCCATCTATCCACTCGCCCAACCATCAATCCATTCATTCACTCATCCATCCATCCATCCATCCATCCATCCATCCATCCATCCATCCATCCATCCATCCATCCATCCATCCATCCATCCATTCTCCAGGGCGATGGATGACGTCATCCCGTCTTTACGACATGCAGGGGAATCCCAAGGCGGCTTTGGGTGACATCAGAATGCATAGCACGTGATGGCCATGAATATTCATCAGCTCTGCACCGACAAATCCGGGAGTCTTCATTTCTGAGTCACGGTGCCCCTCGATCACACTCTGCTCCGGGGTCAGTTTTCGCTGGAGTCGCAGCTGTATTTTCCACCAGCCCCCGTCCCCCACTCCCACCCCCACCCCTTCCCCCTCCCACACAGCCCAGACAGGGGCAGGGGAGTGGGGGGTGGGTGGGTGGGTGGGTGGGTGAGATTGCGATGCGCAGTTGTTGGAGGAGTAGAGGGTGTCACCTCTTGAATTGTTTTTGCTGTGCGCCCGCGCTTAAGGAGCTAAGTCAACAGCTCTGCCCTCCTCTCGCCACTCCGTCTTTGTCGTCGCGCAGTGATGAATCCTTTGTTACTCGGAGTCGCCTTGATGAATACGACATCCTTGTTGTTGATTCTGTGCTCGGAGGTTGGATGAACTCCGATGTCATTTTCCATTTGCCCAACACTACCGACCGCCCAGAGCGGAGAGCGCTGCTGATTGAAAGCAGCCAGCGGTCAAAGAAAGAAGAAGAAACATCCCCCCCACCCCCCACCCCGCACCCCCACTCCACCCCCACCCCGCTTCCTTGCTTCCTTCACCGGCTTCTTGACTTTCGTATAGAGTGCTGCTGGTTATGTGCTGATGTGACGCTAGGTCTGCTACATTCTGCACTGTAATGACATCAGCGCGGCGTTTTGTACCGTAAGGACGTCATTTCCGCGTTTTGTGCCGTTATGGCGTCACTGCTGCTGCAGTCGGTACTGTAGTGACGTCAAGGCTGCTGCAGTCCGTATGGTAATAACAAAAGCGTAGCATTTCGAACTGCAGTAGCGTTAGTGGTGCATTTTATACTGTAATAACGTCAGTGCTAAAGCATTTTGTACTGCATTGACGTCACTGTTGCACATTATAACTGTATTGACGTCAGTGCAGCATTTCGTACTGTAATGACGTCAGTGTAGCATTTTCGAACTGTAATGACGTCAGTGTTGAGGCATTTTTACAGCAGTAGCATCAGTGTTGTTGAAGTTAGTTCTGTAATGGCGTCAGTGCTGCATTTCGTTCCACAATGGCATCAATACTGCATTTTGTACTGTAGTGACGTCAGTGCCGCAGCGTTTAGTGCTGTAATGACGTCAGTGCTGCCACAGTTTGAACTCTAGTGACGTCAGGTCTGCTTCGGTCTGCGCTGTAATGACGTCAGGGCCTCTTCAGCCTGTGCAGTAAAGGCGTCACTTGGAGAGCTGGAGTTGACACCCACACAGGAAGTGTGCAGGCGTTCAGTGAGCGCTATGGGGATGGAAGGGGAGGATGGGGCATGGATGTTGCGACAGGAGATAATGGGTTATTCGCTCCCACGGTAATCGAAAGCACTTCACCGTGGGCCCACCTTCCCTAGCCAGTGCGGGGTCTGATCATTCAGGTGCAAGAATGTGTCGAGATGAGCAGGGGCGTGTTGCCTAGCACACCTAGTTGGCGAATGATAGGCCGATGTCAATGTGTGTCAAACATTTGACTGCTTTTACATCGGCATTCATCGTGTTGACACCGGCCTATTCCTCGCATGATCTCTGCAAGGTTCCTCGCGTAAGCAACGCGCCTCTGATCTCCTGCTTCCTTCCTGTGTTCAGAGTTCAGCTCGCGAAAGTGTGCCAGCCGTGCAATATGATCAGTTCTACGCTAGAGACGTTGAGTTGTTTACAAGCATTTGTTTACAAACATGTGTTCACTTCACTTCACTTCACTTGTCCCGTAGTCTGGACGACCGTTGGGGCACCACAGATGATCTGGCAACCAGTTCTCTCCATTCCTCTCGCCTCTCGGACTGTCTCAAGGCTTCGCTGAGCCTCATCCCTGTCCATTCTGAGACGTTGTCCTCCCATCTTTTCCTTTGTCTGTCTCTCCTCCATCCTCCTTTTACTGTGCCTTGTAACACAGTCTTGGCAAGCCCTGACGATCGTGAGACGTGCCCATACCACTTTAGTTTGCGTCTTTTCACAGTGGTCAGTAGTTCTTCATGGGGCCCGATGGCTTGCCTAATTTTGTTTCGGACTTCCTCGTTTGTGATGCGGTCCTTGTAGGAGATGCCGAGGAGTCGTCGAAAGCATATACTTTCCATGGCCTGTATCCTTCTCTCCAAGTCAGCTGTTAGTGTCCATGACTCACAGGCATACAAAAATACGGACATGAACAGGGCGCGCATCAGTCTGATCTTTGAGCTGAGGGCTTACAAACACTTAAACTATTACAGACAGCTGTCACCACTTGTCTTCTTGTCACTCATTCAGAGTTTATACCACATGCACGAATCAGTCTTTTATCATGAAAAAATGCATGAAAGTTATATTTCCCCACGATGCACGAATCAGTCTTTTATCATGAAAAAATGCATGAAAGTTATATTTCCCCACGTATTCAAACGTTTTCAGTGTAGATTTTAAAAAATGTTTTGTGTTTAAGTACGAAAATACCATCTTTGAGACGAGACTTCAGTTTTCAGATACGGTGCCAAACTGCCTCACAATGGTTAAAACTCCAAAAGGAAAGTTGTGCATCTCTCCTGTTGAAACTACACTTAATGCTGTATTAAAGGGCAACAGTGCATTAATGGTAAGGCGTGTATGTGGTTATGGAAGCATATAACAAGGCAGGCAGGCAGAAAGGCAAGCAGGCAGACAGAAAGACGGGCAGACAAGACAGACATACAAGCAGATAGGCAGGCAGACAAGACAGACATACAAGCAGATAGGCAGGCAGGCAGGCAGGCAGTTTTCTCTTCCCAACGAGGACGTACACGCAACGTGCCGTTGTTTACACTAGAACTATAATATAAAAACAACAGAAAACAGAGATTTCTAAATTAATGTATGCAGTGAATACGTCTTAAGCATTAAACAAAATATGTCAGAATCCTGTGATGATGATGACGACGACGACGATGATGATGATTGTGTTGGTGGTGGTGGTGGTGGTGATTATGATGATGATATAAATGTTGATGATGAGGTGGTGTTTGATGGTGGTGGTGGTGGTGGTGGTGGTGATGATGATGATGACGATGATGATGATGATGGGAAAACGGATGTATTGGAAAGGTGATGAAGGAAATAATGCGTAGGTGGAGACGAAGAAAGGACGGATTTGGAATAGTAATGAGGAGGATGAGCAGAGAATGCCGGGAGAGAATGAGATGGAAAAGTTTCCAGTCTGGGCTGGTCAGGCTTCAGTTGCCGCAGAGGCTTGGAAGTTTGCAGATGGGACGGCAATTCCATTGTGGAGGGGGATGAGGGGGGTGGGTTTGGGGAGATGGCAGCACAATTAAATAGAAGGTTGCCTGGACTCGCAGACTGCAGGGGGAGATGGTTGCCCCTTGCACAGGACAAGAGGGGGGCTGAGGGATTGGAGGGAGGGAGGGTCGGTGGTGTCGGAGAAAAGAGAGGGGTGTAGGGGGGGGGGGGTATTGGGAAGGCAGGGGTACTTGGAGAACTAAAGGGAGGAGAGATGGGGGCACATAGAAGAAACGGGCTCCTTTGTCCCTGGGCATTGACTCAGATAGAAGAAGGAAGCAGGGACAGGAATACCCCTTCGTCCAAGAGAAAGGCAGGGGTAATGTCAGACAGCAAAAAGATGGGTTGGGGTATAAAGGGGAGGACTGAGGGAGGAATGAATTGAAGGAGAGGGGAAGGGAATATGACAGAGAGGAGTGGGAAGCAAGTTGGAGAGCAAGGAGAGGAAGGTAGACGATGTGATAAGGAAGGAGAGAAGAGTGAATGAATGAGCAAGTAGAGGCGGGAACGAACGAACTTTATTTTACAAATGTATTGAATTAGGTAACAGTGTCTTTCTTACATTCAGCCTTTGAGGCAAAATATTCAAGTGTAGCACACAGAGAGAGAGAGAGAGAGAGAGAGAGAGAGAGAGAGAGAGAGAGAGAGAGAGAGAGAGAGAGAGAGAGAGAGAGGGGGAGGGGGGGGGGGGGGCGATGGAGGTCTAGGGAGGGTGTTAGCACAACTGCTGAAGACAACATGGGTATTTCTGGCGATCGATGGGAAAGTTCTAGGCGAAAAGAGCGGCGTCTCTTTTGTGGCTGTCTTAGGACGAAAGCTGTAAATGCTGAAATGTGGATGAAATGCTGCTTTTGAGAGGACGAATGCTGTGGTTGAATGGACGAGTGGTGTGGTTGATGAAAGACGAGTGGTGTTGATGCGTGGACAGTTGGTGTGGCTGAGTGGACGAGTGGTTTGGTTGATGGGAGACAGTTGGTGCGTGAATAAAGTATGTGGTTTCTCGGACGAGTGGTGTGGATGCATGGACCAGTGGTGTGAATACGTGGACGAGTGGTGTGGTGTGAATGCGTGGACGAGTGGTGTGGATGCATAGACGAGTGGTGTGGATGCATGGACGAGTGGTGTGGATGCATGGACAAGTGGAGGGGTTGACTGGGCGATTAGTACGGATGCATGGACGAGTGGTGTGGATGCGTGGACGAGTGGTGTGGATGCGTGGACGAGTGGTGTGGATGCTTAGACGAGTAGTTGTGACTGGGCGATTAGTGCGGATGCGTGGACGAGTGGTGTGGCTGCGTGGACGAGTGGGGTGGATGCGTGGACGAGTGGGGTGGATGCTTAGACGAGTGGTGTGGATGCTTAGACGAGTAGTGTGGTTGACTGGGCGATTAGTGCGGATGCAAGGACGCGTGATGTGGATGTTAGACGAGTGGGTGCTAGACAGGTGGTATGAATGTTAGACGAGTGGTGTAGATGCACGGACGAGTAGTATAGATGCTTGAGGGAGTAATGTCGATGCATGGACAAGTCGTGTGAATGCATAGACGAGTGACATGGCTGCATTGGCAGGTGGTATGGATGTTAGACGAGTGGTGTGGATGTATGGTAAGTGGTGTGGATGTGTGGACGAGTGGTGTGGATGTATGGACGAGTGGTGTGGATGCATGAATGAGTAGTGTGGATACATGGACGAGTGATGTGAATTAATGAAGGAGTAATGTGGATGCATGGACGAATGATGTGAATGCATGGACGAGTGGTGCAGCGTTTCATACATAGATAGTCCGGCAGAGGTAGATGGAAAGTGTGGTGGAGGGAAATGGAAAGCCACTGATACCAAGGCTGGGAAATTGCTTGCACTGCACACTTCCTGGGTGAGGTGACTTGTTTCTTCTGCTCTCGCTGGTGGCACCCACGGCAATCTGAGGCAACGCAGCCGTCAGTGTTAGTTTCTCCTCCCACTGTCTGTCACTCATTGGTAAGGCAAACACACGCTGTGTTGGTTTTGGCATCTTTCCCCCAAGTAGACTGCATAGGGAGGGCTGCCAGGCAGAGCGGTCGAGTCGACGGCTGGGGGTAATGATACTGAAGTTGAGCGAGTCGTGAGGAGTGGAATCAAGATGATCCTTGCCCCCCAAACGCGATGAGGGAGGACACTTTTGGGCAACCTTTCCCAGTGGAAGATTGGGCCTACTAATTTCCCCCTGAACTAAATACATTTCCGCCGATGAGGGGGATTCCGGGTTAAAGGTTCTTTTGCAACTTGAATGTGCGGCAATACTTCAAGCAGTGTCAAGGACATCCATGATAAGGGGCACGTTCTCTTTCGATTAGAGATGTGTCTAGTCTCTCAGCATTGTCCTCGCGAAAAGAATACGTGACGCGTACATGATGAATGTGCACTAAATACAATGACTTTTTCTGACCCCGAGTCGATTTCTAGATGACACATTTGAGTTGACGATACACTATTTCCCAGTAAACGTCAGAGACGTTTGGCACAGCTTGCTACTCTTCTCGTGACTAAAATTGCCCCCTCTATACGCACACTGAGGCGGAGCTGTGGCTTCGGTCGTGTGCACGATTAGGACGGACAGTGCGAGGTGCTGAACTCCCTCACTGCTGTTCTCTAAGAGGAAGCGTTGTGCTTCACTGCTATTGAGACCACACACCCACGTGCGGCTGGTGGGTGCCGCGTTCGAAGCTGCGCTGTTCCCAGAGTTCCATCCTTGAGCAAGATGCACAACTCACGTTGCTTCTCTCCACCCAGGAGTAAAATGGGGGGCCGGTGAGTGCAGCGAGGACACTCTGTGGCGTGATGAACTCAAAATACGCGGACATGCGCACGCAAGCATCCGGTTGGAATCCTTTGTAGGGTGTGAGTGGAGTTGGTGCTGGTACCTGGCTGTGTGGAGTTGGTGCTGGTACCTGACTGTGTGGAGTTGGTGCTGGTACCTGACTGTGTGGAGTTGGTGCTGGTACCTGACTGTGTGGAGTTGGTGCTGGTACCTGACTGTGTGCGTCTCATCAGTCTGTCATTGTGTTTGTCGTCAGGCGCCATTGAAGGATCGATTAGGAGGCTCGGTGATCAGGGAGTAAAGTTAAAGCTGTTTGAGACCCATGCATTGCTAATAAGTCGCTATATTAAACCCCACACGTTTACCTTTATTTTCACTTACATTTCTTGCCCGGAATTTGGGGCTTTGCTTTCGTAACAATGCCTTACAGTGTTGTAGATAATCTGGAGTGCATAATGTATGTCAAGGTTGGTCGGCCATTGCAGTTGTCTGTGTTTTCTCCTTGTTTATCGCACGCTATCTTGGAGTGACCAGGATGTCGAGTCAGCAGCAGTCTATAATAGTCGTGTGTGTGTGTGTGTGTGTGCGTGTGTACGTGTGTGTGTTTGTGGGTGTACGTGTGTGTGTGTGTGTGCGTGTGTGTGTGTGCGTGTGTGTGTGTGTGTGTATGTGTGCGTGTGTACATGTGTGTGCGTGTGTACATGTGTGTGTTTGTGTGTGTACGTGTGTGTGTTTGTGTGTGTGTTTGTTTGTGTGTGTACGTGTGTGTGTACGTGTGCGTGTACGTGTGTGTGTACGTGTGTGTGTGCGTACGTGCGTATGCGTGTATATGTTTGCATGCGTGTGTTTGCGTGTGTGTGTGCGTGCATGCGTGCATGCGCGCGCGACGTGTGTGCGTGAGAGAGAAAGACAGAGACAGATAGACAGAGACAGATATACAGAGAGAGGCATAGATGTTTTAGTCTCGCGACACTGAACGAAATCTGATCAACACGCAACCCTTTAAAGAAAGATTAATAAAATAACGAAAACCAGGTTTATTATAAAATAATGTTTAAGAACGTCCAACTGGGACGCCCACGACGGTTGTATCCCTGAATATCCAGCGCATCACTGCACTCCACACTGTCCTGCTCTGGACAGTATGCTGTGGACCAGCGCATCACTGCACTCCACACTGTCCTGCTCCAGTATGCAGAAGTGGAACTGCTGTTAGTGAGGCAGCCGGCAGACGCATATTCATGGCCGTCATAAACTCGAGACGATCCTGAAGCGTCTGTCGCTAGACGCGTTCTCATAATTATGTCCTTCTGTCTGTCTGTCTGTCTGCTGGAATCGAGGAAGCGGCGATAACGTCACGCTGCAGTACACTGTACGCAGATCGTAAAGTCTGCTCTGGCCGTTCTCGGTTGGTCGTGAACTGACGCGGGTTCCAGTTCTCTCCGTGAAGGGCATAGTCCGTCCCTTTGCCGCCGCGCGAAGCGAATGTAGAGCTCGAATGCCAACATGTTGAATTCCAAAGTCGGAAACAAACTGACTGCTCATCGACTATCGATGAAATGCAAGAAGAGGTTAATTTTCTGCTCGTTCATTTCAACGGTGACATTCATTGGAGACATGCAGAACAGAATGCAAGGTGAATTAGAAGCGCTCATTTTTATGTTAGAGAGTCTTTGTCAGGTCCAAGAGATGGAATAATGCAATCATAGTAGGGACCAAGAACTAGACCTCGCGTTGTGTGTTTTATTTATTTATTTATGTTATGCGAAGTATGTGAGACTGAAGTTTGTCTTTTCTATCTACATTAAGATTGCAGTGACAGTAATGGGGTTAGTCAGAAACAGAAAATGAAGCTTGTGATTTTGAAAATGTCTTGGGAAGAAGAGAGAGAGAGAGAGAGAGAGAGAGAGAGAGAGAGAGAGAGAGAGAGAGAGAGAGTCGGTCAGTGTCACACACACACACACACACACACACACACACACACACACACACACACACACACACGCACACACACACACACGTAGATTAATGAAAGACTTTTACGGCCTATCAGCCTCTGTGGGCTATAATAAGTCATTGATTATTATCACAAGATTTGGTGAAGTCAAAGCAAAAAGTCACGATATCCATATTTATTCGCCTGTCATGAATCACGTAGGAAGACGCAGTGGATCAATTCTTGCCCACAATCCACAGGAGAGGGAGAGAGAGAGGGGGGGGGGGGAGGGAGAGAGAGAGGGAGAGAGAGAGCGAGAGAGAGAGAGAGAGAGAGAGAGAGAGAGAGAGAGATAGATTAGCACAAGGGAAGAGTGTAGAAGACGGGAGGTGGAGGCAACAGCAAGAATCATGGAAGAGGAGGTCTACTTAAAGACACATTGGAAAGGGACGGGCACAGTGGAGGTGGATGAGGAAGGGAGGCGGGGGTGGAAAGGGGGGTGGGTATCAAAGAAAAAGAAAGTCGGGGGGGGGGATACTTTTGGGAGGGGGGGTGCGAAAGCGGGGAGGGGGAAAGGGGAAAAGAAGGAGAGTTGGGGGTGGGAAAGAAGGTGGGGTTGGGGGTGGAAAAGCAGGGTTTTGGGGGTTGAAAAGAAGGGTGGTGGGGGTTGCAAAATAAGAAGGAAGGGGGTTGAAAAGAAATGGGGTGGGGTTGCAAAATAAGGATTAAGGGGGTGGAAAAGAAAGGGGGTGGGGGTGGAACTGGAAGAGAGGCACCAAGGCGAGCAATGGCGGAGACTACAATTCCGTGTCATCGATTTCCGCAAAACGGAAAACCGGGAAACGCTGCTCCGCAGGGGGCAACGCCTCGGAGGGGGGGGGGGGGAGGCGGGAGAGGAGGGGGAGTGGGGGGAGGGGGAGTGGGGGGAGGGGGAGTGGGAGAGGGAGTGGGGGGAGGGGGAGTGGGGGGAGGGGGAGGGGGAGGGGGGG
>JAWQFJ010007731.1:0-27500 GCA_034096865.1 Theodoxus fluviatilis
TGTATTATTCAATAACAACAGTGGGGACAACAGTTCTTCATTAAAGGCCCAGCATACATCATGGCAACTGTTGAGTAATTTCTGGCCTCTCGATGGAAAACGGACTGCAGATTCAGTACATGTCTCCAGGAAAATAGTATGTCGCAGTGTGCCGCATTGCTTCGAACGTCTAACAAAGAACGTGTGAGACTATTGCAATACGAGTATAAAATACACCCGGAGCCGCTTGATACCTCCCTCATCAGCTGGAACCTCTGGCAGATGAACTTTCGGGGCCTGTTCCAGCAGCTCAGCCAGAGACAGCCAGCCCCAAGAAGCCCCAGAGACTACGAAAGGCATGAAGACTAGATCAGACTTAGATCCATAGGGGTATTCTGTTTAATAATGTTTCCTTTGTCAACATATAAGGACGTTCCATCCGCCCTCCTCATATCATGCTGACTGGTGGACCTCCGCATGTCATGTGCACAACTTTCCGTATGGCAAGTTTCGGGGAAGTTAAGGTTTTTCATGACTGAGAAATATGAACTCGGAATCCCAGATTGGCAACAGGATGAGCTTCGTGACAAGATGAATTTGTCCAGGATGTCTCAGAAATGAGTCGAGACGAACGTCGAGCACTTTTCCAAATTACAGATGCTCACTTTTTGCAAAAGATATTAAACTTTATTGTCAAACGTCAAAATTTAGATAAATTTATCATTCATCGCTGCCCGTTTTAGAATGAAAATACTCATTGCTGTTTCCGACAAAGCACGAACTTCCAGTAGAGGATAGAAAGCGTTTCACAACCCCAAACTGTCGAAGCAGAGTAAAAAAATACGTTATTGATTTCAGTCAATCTGTTTTGGTATATTTCTGGTGGTGGAAAAGAGGTAATTTAGAAGAACACACACATAAAAGTATTAATTTGATTGGTGAATGATGTTCGCGATGTGGCGGAATCGGTTAACTCAGTGGCGTTAATCTTTTCACCGCGTGAGATCTCTCGAAGTGATCACCAACAAAATCAGCCAGTGCATGTCCAAGTCAGCATTTTGGTCCGCCTACGTTTCTTTCTATGGTCTTCAAGCATGCAACAGGTCCGGCCCCAGCCTACCTTAAAGGCCTCACAAGAGGCACGAGCCCACGAGGAGTCTTCAGTCCTCAGACAGAAGACTTATCACAGATCCACAATTAAGACTGAACAGTTACAGTGACCGGTCCTTCAGTGCAGTGGGACTGAAACAATGAAATCGACTTCCTGAGTCTCTACAGTCATCTCCAAGTTTGGCTTCCTTCAAAGCTGGCCTCAAAACTCACCTTTTCGGTCTCTGTGATGTCGGGCCGAGAGCTTGTTCTTGTAATGTGATAAATAGCGCCGAAAACAAAATGATAATTCATATCAAAATGACTTTTCATGGGGCCAGGGAACAAGATGGCGTGAAGAGACTTCTGGACAATTGAGAAATTTACAGCAAACAGTATAATCTGATATGCAGTATACTGTTTTGCAATATCATTCATTTCTTAATCACGCGCTGACTCATTCATTCACTCCCCACCCATCCACCCACCCACTCACTCCCCACCCACCCTTCCACCCACCCACTCACTAACTCACACACTGGTTAATGTTCTTTAACCATTTTCGCCTATCAAGAACTTACATTAAACTAAACAGATATACTAATTAGATTTGCTATTGTGCTATGGCAATAGTTTTGGACTGAATAGGAATGTAACTATGGCATATCGTTAATGTTGTCACACTTCCTTGCAATCATGAGCTTCACCATCTCCCACACATTACCCCCCCCCCCCCCCCCGGCCCCTCTCATCCAGCAACCACCACCCGCCTCAAACCCCCCACCCCCACCCCAACCCCTGCACCCCCACCCCAACCCCCGCACCACCGCAATCCACTGCCGATATCTACTGCCCAAGGTTAGAGTTGGCTGAAACCGTATGAAGTGTCGCGTGTGCCTTTCAGGGAATACCTCTGCACTGCTGTTTCCAAGCAATCTTCAAACCAATCATGGCGCTGATAGAAAGGTACCTAGATATGCCTTTTGCACGCCCAGCCTGTACTCCACATTGAGTCCGCTCACGAATCTCGTGTGAATGCGTCCGAGCGATCCGACTACAAGCACAACTAGTTTGCATTTGTAGCCGAGATCGTCGATCCTCTGGCACAAGGGAAAGTATTTGTTAATGTTATTGTCGTGCAGTCGTCAACAGAAGGGTCGAAGGGGACAGACGCTTCCACTATCACACATGTTCTCTCAGTGGGGTCAATGAGGCACAGATCTTGTGTGCCTTGTGTGACGCACATCTGAGAACATTCTACGAAGAATGAGGGTTTCGCATGCTGATCGTTCAGGACAGCGGCTCGGGACTTAGCCTCCGACACATTCCTCGTGATGATTTCGCCAATCCTGTCGGGACGCTTTTGGATCGAGTTCTTATTTGTGTCACAAGCGTTGAGTCTGTGACTGACAGTTTCAGTAGGGAGCCACATCTTTGACATTGTTTGGTGCTAATGCAAGGTTGTACAGGTGCAGAAGTTAATTGCACTCCAACAACTGAAGCCTCGCGTGAACCAGAAATTTTGCCAGGTTGTCACTCAGTCGCGTGTTCGTCAAGTGAGAGTTTGAGAGGCTGTGGTTGATGTTACTGGTACTGGACATTCACCTTTGTGATTGTTTTTCTTTCCACATGTCTATCGTGCTCTTACTATTCCGATGATGAGACCGCAGTCCAAACTCACATGGACAGAGCTTGAGGCAACGAGGGCAGACAGCTGCTGGTTCAAATCAATGGACACTGCATCGAGCCATTTTAGAAGTCGTCCATTGTTGTCGAGGGCAAGAATGGGTTAATTTTTTGGACTCACTTTCCAAACATGTCCTCTCCACGAATTGCGGTTGGCGACCGCAAAGCCGGAAACGCTGATATGATGCTCCACCCCCCACCCCCCCAAAAGAAACTGAAACAATAACTCAACAATTATCTAGTTTCTCCAGCGCCTTCTGCAGATGCCCGGCTGCCTTCATCAGTGCTCTGAGAAGTGACGAGAATTTTTCGTAGTTACAAGACTTGAGCTCTTTCTGTTTTCAAAATTTTGGAGTTGACTTAATCAGTTGACGGAGTTTGGAAGCTTTGAATTAAGAACTTTTTATACGTATTCATAAAAGCCAAAATTCATTCTTTACGAGGACCTACTCTGTAAAACTGCAAGTTCTGGATGACTTTGTAAGGATGTATGTATGCATGATCATTTCTCAATCCATTCATCCCATTACAAGCATGCGCTCATGGCGCGAGTCACACAGACGCAGCAGACGAGTTTGGAGGCCAGCTTTGAAAGAGGCAAACTATGGAGCATTCAGCGTGGCTGAGACGCTATCTCTGTGTTCAGAATGACTATGGAGACGACTTCAGAGACTCAGGAAGCTGGCTCCACAGTTTCGGTCCCTCTACACTGAAGGAACGGTCACCGTAGCTTCTCAGCCTTGATTATGGCACTGTGAGTTGTCTGCCTGATGACCGAAGACTTTTCATGGGCTTACGCTTTCTTTCTTTTTTCTGAATGCAACTAAAACCGCGCCGAGAAAGAGGTTGGTGGGTCACGAGGATGGATGGAGCAGTTTCCATTTCGTGATCTTCGGGTTACATCATCTCTCAGACTTGGCATTTTGCTGACCGGTTCGCGATAACATGAGACCACAATGATAGTAGATCGTCTCATTTATCCCGGTAAGTGCCTGCTCAGCCTGAAATATGTCCACATTTGTTACGGAAAATGCATGCGTGAGAAAAAACGTGTGTCCCCTCCTTCCGAGACAAAAAGTGGAAATATTCTCCCAGAAAGCGACAAGACATTCATCATCGAGGACAGCACGTCACATCCAGTGTAAATGTCCATTGTGCACAGAAAGATGCACCGTGCTTCAGAGCAGTTTTCTCTGTACTTTGGACCACAGACCCGCTCTCCTCCAGTCCACTCCTAACCCCTGTCTCTGCCACGCATCCCCATCCTGCACGCACTGCGCGGCCAGGAGTCCAGTTCCTCCAAGACATCAGTGATGCAAAGGATGAGACTACAGCCCGAGCTTGCAATTGCAATCTTCGACAACGAGGGCAGACTGCGGCCCTGTTCAAATTTTAAGCACACACAGATGCACGCATGCACACCTGCGCATGCACGCATGCACACATGTGCACACACGCACATTCACACGCATGTATACGCACGCATGCATGCACGCACACACGCACTCACACAGACACACATACACGCATGCACGTTGACAAGATAAGTACTCGACGACCAAAGCATGTGATAAAACGAGTTAAGCAAAGCTCTGTATACGCACACACGCACGCATGCACGCGCGCACACATGCACGCATGCACGCACACACATGTATATATATTCATACATTTATATCCAAACGCGTACGCAAGGTATGTGTTCGACGACCGTAGCTGGAGATAAGACGCGCAAAGCTCTGTATACACAAACACGCATGCATGCACAAACACACACGCACGCACACGTACGCATGCACGCACACGCACGCGCGCACACACACACACACACACACACACACGCACACACACGCACACACACACATACACACACACGCACACACACACACACGTATACAAACTGTGTGTTGGACAACCGCAGCTGGTGACACGGCTCGTAAAACGCGCAAAGCAAAGATTTGTTCTTGGTCATTTGTCAAAACAGGCACACGTTAAAATGAACATACGACGGAATAGAATGAATTCATGAACGAATGGAGTTTCACTGTCTCTCAGCCTTTGTGGGCTCTGTAGGGCGCTATCCGCAAAATATACTTTTGGGAAAGTTAAATGGAAATGCAAATATCAATCATATTTTACTCGCAAAAAGGCATATTTATCATCAGAGATAGAATGATTTGCTTCTAGACTTTGTTGACTTCACTTTTTATCTGTCCGGTGTAATTAAACTTGAGTATATTGCAGCAAGCTTGGGCGGCCATATTGATTTTTTTCGCCTGGGCTGCGCTTAAGTTAAATTTAGCAGCTCGCTTCGCAAGCTCAGCTGCAAAACTGGAAGCATTGGCATTCGATGTGCCAATCGAGGCAAATATTTAGGTCGAATGACCTTGTCACTGACATGGCCGACATTTTCGGCAGTGCCAAGCGAGTTATGTCCCTTTAACTGTGGGAATATTTCATCAAAAGTAATTAGAAGGTCAATTAAGGGGTGTTCGGGTCTCTCTCAAGCACACTGGCTGCAATAATGATTTTAGAGGGTGGCAAAGTTTGCTTGCAGAAGCCGGCTGCCCCTGACTCTCTCTCTCCCCGCTCCCCTCAGATATAAAAGTGAACAGTCTGCCAATTAAATCTAAAAAGTGAACAGTCGGCTAATTAGGGGTGAGGTGGCACCCCCAACTTGTATACAAGTTACAGTTGGTATAATACATGCAAAGCTATAGACGACAGATACCAAAGCACAAACTAAACAAAACGTTAAAGATTATAAGCCAAAAGCCTTACACGTTTTTCTTCCTTTAGTATATTGTCTCATTAAATGTTTGTCTGTCTATTCCATTGAATGTTTTGTGGTGAATGTTTGAAGATGGGATCTCCACCAGAAGTTTTTTTAGAGAGATTAAATGTTGAAACTTGAGAGGTGGGTCTATAATGACCAACTCACTTTATTTGATAGATATTTTTATGAGAAAGACTTTAGATGAAAACAATAACTAAAAAGGCTCTCACTGCTAAAGTCACCAACAGCTCTGCACTACAAGAGCGCCCTTGGAGGAAGAGGGAGAGGCTGTGCAGGGAAAGACAGCCGAAAGAGAATTGTGTAGAACTCCAAATGTCTTTGTATCTACAAATGGTGTGTTGTCCAATCAGTCTGCAGAGTTCTCACGGGGTGTCTCCAAGTTACCGTCTCTATTTTAAACTACCGTTTCAGTGTCTGCGAAAACTTTGGGTGGCTTGTTGGGTGCGCCAGCGTCACGGCGGCTCTTTAAGCAGAAATCTTCCTGGTCGACTGAGTTGCACCGACAAAGACGCAGTCACCCTGGGGCGCGTTGCCAACGCTAGGAACCCTACTTGAGGGCAAGCCGAGAGCGAGGCAAGCATCGAAAGTCGTCTAAGAAACGGCCAATCATCAATAGGCAAGGCGGAAGTCCGAGAGAATATGGCTGCGTCCTGGCGCCAGAATCGGTAATGAAGTTGCCGATAGACGAATTAACTGACGATACAGACTTCACAGCAGTTTTTCACCTGATAAAACATGCCATGCTGACATCTCGAATGGCACGGCAATTTTTTCTAAGAAAAGAAAGCAACCCGGGTTCATTTATAGACAATTTTGTCGACAATGTTGTGCCTCGATACACTTCTATCAATTCAAGGGACATAATTCAGAGATGATTTGTGTAAGCAAACGATTAAAAAAGTTCGAAAGTGTTTGTCCACAAATAACCTATACACATACTCCTCAAAAGATGCAAATGAACACTCAAACAGCAAATACTTCCGTGCACGAACACTTTTCCATTCTCGGACAGTGAGAAGCACATTACAGGCACTGCCGTCTAACAGCGGCAACCCAATTGGCACGGTTTCCGCCTATTTGGTTCATCCGAGCCTCTGTAGCTGGACTCGGCGAGGTACCTCCGGAGCGACATCAGCCCCCCTCCTTCGCAGCGAGTGCCTCCTTGTGAGCGAGACGCCGTAGGCAACGCCTAGCCCTCGAGTTTCCTGCGAGATTCCTTGCCTAAGAAACGCACCCCTGGCTGACTCTCACATAAGAGCACCAAGATGTCAGCGACTTATCCAAGAAGCCACACGAGTCTGAGAAATTCTATTGTAAAACCTTGTAATACACGTATTAGACCAACTGTGCTGGTGGTTTATTCTTCGCTGAGAAACTGAAAGAAAAGGAGGTTGACGGAGGGAGAAGGGCAGGAGGGGTGAGGTGAGATTAAGGAAGCAGAGGGGGGGGGGGGGAGAGGGGAGAGTGGGGAGGGAGGGGGGGGGAGAGGGGAGAGTGGGGAGGGAGGGGGGGGGGGAGAGGAGTGCGGGAAATGTGGGGATGATAGCAGTAGAGATGGAGAGGAGAGAAATCAATAAGGACGAGAAGAGGATTGAAAGCAAAGAGAACAAATGCAATGGTCACCGAGGGTGGGGGATAGGAAACTGGGGGTGGGGCGGGAGGGGGTGGGGTGGGAGGAGGTGGGGTGGGAGAGGGTAGGATGGGAAAAAATGAGAGGAAGGTTGGACATTGATGAGGAAAGGGAGAATGGAGGGAGGTAAAAAGAAAGAAAAAGAAGAAAAACGAAATAATTAGGGGTGGTTTGGCAGAGGTATGGGGTGGGGGTATGGGGGGGTTAGAGGGAAATGGGAGAGATGGAGTGATGGTGCTGAGAGACGTAATTTAGTACTGACCAATTTCCACATCCTTATTTGCTTAGCATATTTTCTTTGACATGTTGTATGGTGTGTTCTATGCAGCCGTCCGTAAGTTTTACCTATGCGCCCGAAAAGGGCTTTTTAGCAAAAATGTTGCGCGATTTATTTTTCTTTTTATGTAGTGTTCGTTTTGTAATATACTCTGCCACCTGAGCCTTGTCGTGTTTTTGAGGATGAATAGAATGAAGCGATGGACTTACGTAAGGGAATAAGGAAATATTTCGCTCTTCACAATCACCTTCTGGCACCTCTCCCATTCCCGCCTTCTCCCTTCTTCTGTCCATGTTGCTTATCACTCTCAATAAACACTTTTTAAAATGTGTTGGTTTGCTATGCTGTTTCAGAGCCTCCATCCCATCCTATCCAAATGTTTTGCTATGACCGGAACAAGTGCCTTTACGCTTTCTGAATCGCTTGATTTTCGTTCCTGCAATTCAAAGCTCATACCCAGTGGCAGGATATGATAGCAGTAGTGGAGTGGTGAAATGATTCTTCATTTTGTAATCGCTTACAGATATCCATCGGTGTACGGCTTCATGAAGGAAACAGCTAACTGCAACCGCCGATTACGAATCTCTAGACGGAATTCGAAACAGAATTTTCGCCTAACATAAAAGATACACATTCAAAATGTTCTTCTGCGCGGCCAGACACAATGTGTCAAACCAGAGGCAAATGTCATAGTTTTGCATCTAAAAACGCAAAATGCGCCGTTAGAATCATATTGATAACGTTGTTGATGCCACAAGGACAGACTAAGAGAGAGAGAGAGAGAGAGAGAGAGAGAGAGAGAGAGAGAGATTGATTGACTTTTATTGGGGCCGACGACCCAAAGTTCAATATACAGTTGAAAAAATCCCGATATGATATATACATGTAGAATTACATTAGAACATTCCTCATTTTATACAAGTCGTGGACGTGAATACTGAACATTATCCTGCCTGCAATGCTCGATTCAAACTGATTTAAAACATTCCGTTTTAAAATAGTATATATACAAACTCAGTAACAAATTCATCCCTGAGGTACCTTAAGGGAACGCCATCGACAATTGACAAGATCACAGGTCAATTACGTGATGGACAATTACCAGCAATGTCTAAATACGAGTTTGGGGGGAAAGTTTCTTCTCCCGAAGATTGAGTGCATAGTATACATACATGGCCACATCTCGTATGCACATTGTACTCGATGAATTCATTAGTTGTGCACATGTATAATACGTCCCTGTGTAAATATGTTTTTGGATATATTTCTTTCGAAGATCTGCATAGGTAGTACATTTTAACAGTACATGTTCCTCATTTTCGACTTCTGGACAAAAGGGGCACTTCATGTCCTCGTCTATCTGGTTGTAACGATGTCTGTTACACTTCAGATCATTTAACCCGTATCTAAATCTTACAAAGGCATCACGGAATTTCTTAATTGTAATTGCGCGTAGATACTCTTCAGATCCGAAGGTTGTTTTGAATGAGCAGTACCAATGGTACCTCTCGCTTATAATATTACTGTCGTGCCATTCTTGTTTGTGGCAATCTCTAAGCCTCTGTTTCCATGCTCGTAAAAACCCATTTTCGTTGCCAACACCACCATTTAGCCAAACGTTGGTGAATCCGAATTTCGACAAACAGCCCTCAATGATAGCTGCCCAGTTTCTAGATCTAGGAATTGAGGATTTTGATAGCGAAAGGTATGCTTGTTTCGCTAGCCTACTGATTGGCATTTTACATACTTTCAGCCAGTATTTGATGGCCCTCGTGCACCCTGAAATGGACAGGGGATACCTTCCCAAATCGCCATAAACCATGTGGTTAGGCGTTCGATTGTCGAGATTTAAGATTTTTTTGCAAGCAAAACCGTGGGCTTTTTATACAATATCAGATTTGCTCATGCCCCATAGTTCAGAACCATATAGCAAGAGTGATTGCACCTGTGAATCAAACATTTTAAAATATACGGACGTGCTAAGACTTTGTAAACTCCACATTATCTTTAGTAGCTGTACAACTCTTTGTTTCCCTTTGGTTGCTAAGTCAGCTAAATGGACATTTGAGGACAGTCTAGTAGTGAAAGTAAAACCTAAGTACTTGTAGTTGTTCACTACTTCCAGCCTTCTACCTGCCAGAAACCATCGCTCCCCCTGAGCTAAGTGGCCTCCTTTCCTAAAAACCATTACCATGGTTTTTTCCAAGTTGACCCTCAGGCCCAAGGAGAGAGAGAGAGAGAGAGAGAGAGAGAGAGAGAATGAGAGACAGACAGACAGACAGACAGACAGACAGACAGACAGACAGACAGACAGGCAGGCAGGCAGGCAGGCAGGCAGGCAGGAAAGCAGGCAGGCAGAAAGAGACAAAGACAGAAAGAGAGAGACAAAGACAGAAAGAGAGAGACAAAGACAGAAAGAGACAAAGACAGAAAGAGAGAGAGAGAGAGAGACAGACAGAGAGACAGACAGAGAGAGAGACACACACACACACAGAGACCAAGACAGAAATAAAGAAACAAAGACAGAGAGAGAAAGAGAGAGAAAGAGACACAGGGAAAGAGACACAGAGAGAGAGAGAGAGAGAGAGAGAGATTAGCTACAAGAAACAAACATGGACGAAGGGGTTGAAAGAGAAGACTCAATCTTAAACCTGTATCACTCGACCACAAGAAGACAGCTGGCAATTCTGGTCAAACTTCGCAGCGGTCGGGTGCTGCACGAATCTGGGGATAAACTCTTACGAGTTTTGCTCGCTTGATTCAATTTCGGAGGCGCGCTGATGTTTCGCAGGGGTTTTCGATGAGCTGGGCCTCCAAACGCATACATCACTGTCCGAGTGGGTGCCTACAAATAGGCTGCTTAGGAGCAGAGGGCAGACACCGTGTCTCTTTGCTAAGGATTAGGCAGCCCATTCTGCGGCCTTTATTGAATCTAGATTTGGAGCGCGTCCAATGTTGTCGCTGTACACTTTGCGGTCGTCCTCGCCCTCAGCCAAAGAAGACCAGAGCCAGAGGACATTTCGAAGAGGCACGGGCCTCCAATTTACGGGGACTGCACCCATCTTTAGCCGTGGAATGGTCAACAGGCGGACACCGAGCCATCTGAGTGTTCCCGCCACCAGATCCGCTTGGATTCTAAATCTCCACCGAAGCAAGAAACGAGAACGCTCGGTCGGTCAGCGAAGTGTGAAGTCACTTGGGTTTTATCTTTCACGTTACGGAGATCACAAGGAGTGGGGTTTTGATCGCAGTCGTGCGTAAGCTCTACGTGCCATCAGACTCAGAGGCAAACTGCAGCTGACTTTGGTACGGGTAATCGAATGAGGTTTTCCGTTCTAGCATCACTTGATGAAATCATTCGAGCACAGACACGACCGAGTGCCACTGTTAAGATCAGTGGAAGGTGGGTTGATTGAATGTGAGGGAATTCAAGAAGAATGGACGATGACAAGAAGGTTAAAGTAACAAAGCAGACAATTTAATTTTTTTAATAAGAAAGGATCTGAAAGCTTAAGATACATGAGAGTGTACACACTTTCATTAATGACTGTTAGATGCAGTTAGTTACATTGTTTACCAGGGTCTTCTCTGGTTTCATTAGATTTCTCTTACTTCGAGATTCCTCTCAGATTAACCATAGTAGTTCCTACACGTTCAATTTGCTCCACATCCTTTTTCCACTGTAATGAGAATAACGTGCATGCTGGAGATGAGAAACTGGGTTTAATTAGTATCCACAGCATCACTTTTCAGTCTTTAAGATACTGTGCTAATCTTTCGAGGTAAAGCACGTACAAATGTAGAATTTAGTCTCGCATACGGCGGCTGCCGCTGAATATCACTTTTATCGACTGGAGTTCGTGGTCATGGAACCTTCGGGTCTCTGCTCCTGCAGATTGATCATGAAAGCTTTAAGCAGCGCCACGAGTCATCAGGTCATTTTCTGGTGATGACTGTGATTGTGGTGTCCACGATTTTGTGCTGGTATTAGTGATGATGATGGCTGGATTCTCGGATCCGAGGATCACTGGGGAGGAAGTCTCTGGATACATGCCCTCTGGTGACTGTGTAGGCCAATCTTTGAGCGACACACTCTGGCATACATTGGGCATGGGAATCTCTCTCTGCGTAGGGGCGCTCTCGACAGCGGATGTTTTCCTCCGCCTGTGCTTGTCCTCAACGGCCTCTCTTCTAGCTTTTTCAAAAGCCTCAGCGCTTCGCTTTGACAATGCCCCTCATCTGTCCCTGTCTTTGGCAATGCTCTCCCAGTCTTCCTCTGTGATTCCAGCAGCAATGAGCTGTCGCTTCAGCTGATCCATGAGGCGCATTCGTGGGGATCCTCTGTCACGTGTGTTCAGGCATGGCTCTCCCTCGAACACAGTTTTGGGGCTGTTATTGATGCAGAGCAGTTCAATCCCATGTTTGAGCTCTCGAAAGCTTTTTTTAAAGCAGGGTTTCTTGTCAGCCTTAGATATTTCAATGTCCGATGATTTAAAACAATGCTCTTGCGGATGCTTCAGTTGAGAATAATTTTATCTCCTACCAGCTGCGAAACAAAACATGGGGTATCCATTGACAAGTTTTTGTAAAAAGTGCCACTAAACGACTTTAGGCTGCCGGCGAGTTCAAACCAAACTGTTTCCGCTTCAGTAAACGTTTTTATTAATATCAAACTTTCAAAGAAATTACATCTACTTTTGTCGGAAATCCATAGAACACATCCAACCAAAAACGATGCATCACAACAAAATACCTCTTTCACAATTTCAATCAAGCTTTCTGTAAGTTTCTGGAAGATTTGAGTGTAAAGTTACACACCACCGTATGCAACATGGCAGTCAAAGCTGTGAACTACTTGTGCGTATGAATTTCTCGACGTTTTCTCCCTCTCTATCGAACTTTATGGTGAGTTTAGAAACAGGCAAATACACAACTCGTTTTTACATGCAATGTATCGAGCGTTCGCAAATCTGACATGGTTGCATGCAGTCGTGTCGATGCTCTTGCTGTTATATCGGTCGTCTGTCGTTGGCAATCACGAACTGCCATATCAGCATCTCATTAAGGTTCTAGGCGGCATCGATTAACGAGAAATTGAGTACGAGGATCACTTCATCTATTATGCTGGAGAGGAAGAACTGGGTTTCATTAGTATCCACACCATCACTTTTCAGTCATGTGCCAATACGTCCGGTTGAATCGATCGCGCCAAGGAGAAATGTCTTACACATTTAGCAAGCAAGGCTAGCGTCCGATTGGATTCAAACTTCCATCAGCCCGGTGCGGGTCTTCCGTGCATTAGCATTTCGCTGATTGGCGCAGACGTAGGGATACGGTGCACAGGTGTTATGCTATTTTCCTGACGAGTTTATTGTCATTATTTCCAAATAAAACTCAGCTTGCCCATTAGTTCGTCCATCTACGCAAGATAATTGTTTATTCCTGTCTGGCGGACTGTCTGTATGTATACGTCACGTGGTGTATGTCTTCCGGTTTTCTCTCCTGGATCCCCCTGTGGGTTGGAGTGGGGGGTAGGTGGGGTGAGAATGGACCCATCGCGTCTCCCTGCACGTTTCGTACGATGCGAATATCTAGAGAAATAATGACTTGATTTGCCCGTATTTTAAGCAGCTCATGTGATTTTCGTGATCAATGGCCTCAAATGGCCTGCAAAGGCTGATAGGCCGTAAACCTCCAAATGTCTATCTATCCACCATCCATCCATCCATCCACCCACCCACCCATCCATCCATCCATCCATCCATCAATCCATCCATCCATCCATCCATCCATCCATCCATCCATCCATCCATCCATCCATCCATCCATCCATCCATCCATCCATCCATCCATTCCCTCCTAGAACACACTGACAGGAACACGATGAATCATCTCATATCTCTACAAAAATTCGGTCTCGCCATCATTTTGAAAATAACAAAGTTATTTCCCATACTCTACCATCAGAACTGTTAGTCTGGTTGGGGAGAATTTAATAAGAATTTCAAGTGTCAAAAGCTTTCTGTGGAATTTTTTTTCTTTCTCGAAAAATAAAAGGAAAACCAGATTGTATGTGAAATCGAAAGTTGCCGTCAACAGCGTGCTTACGCCCCTGAAGTTTGATTGTCAGAATTGGACCTGCGACATGCATGCAACCAGGGGTATTAAAAGCACACCCGCTCGCACGTGTGTGCGTACACAACTGCACATAGTGTCTAAGTACCTACATACACAGACTCATTCATACACACTCTCACACACACACACACACACACACACACACACACACACACACACACACACACACACACACACATACACACACACACAAACACACACCGCACATACCTTAACCTAGCGTGGGATATTTACAAGGACAGTTTAGTGGCGTCCATATAGAGGACTGTACAGAACGTGAATACCATCAAATCTCTCTCTTTCAGGGATTGCCAAGCGGTAAAATTCAGCTGGTACCAGGGTACGAATACAAGTAACTCAGGAAAAGAATAATCAGAAATACTATCCATATTTTCCCTCTGGTTAGAGGCCCATCAAACTCTTACTCTTGTGCATTAAAGCCTAGGGGAAGTAGGGTCTGTAATTTGTTTATCCAGAATTGCTCTGTGCGAAGCCTGACTTCTTTGCTCTGTGCGAAGACTTGTTCAATTACTAGGCATCTCACGTTCTTCACAGAGTGCCCTGTCTGATTAAAATGCTTCGTGACCCATGTTCCCCCGTTGATGTGGATGTCACTACGGTGTTGATGAAATCGGACCTTAATAGGGGGTGTCATGGTTTCCCCAGCATATTGGGTACGGCAGATGTCACAATGTTGCAAGTAAATCATATTATCGCGGTGGCAGGAAAATGATTGTCCGATGGTGAACTTTTCTCCTGTCACATGGCTAGCAAAGTGGCTGCCCTCATCCAGATGTTCCCTAAAGGGGGCACACTTTTTGTGCAGCGGAAGCATCCTGGTTCGTCTGACAATGTCATTGTGGGTGAGCTC
This sequence comes from Theodoxus fluviatilis, assembly GCA_034096865.1. Taxonomy (NCBI): domain Eukaryota; kingdom Metazoa; phylum Mollusca; class Gastropoda; order Cycloneritida; family Neritidae; genus Theodoxus; species Theodoxus fluviatilis. The sequence continues at coordinate 14,468 of JAWQFJ010007731.1, forward strand.
GAAGGCATGAAAACATTCATCAGCGATCCGCGTTTTCTTTCTCCCCATCTTTCCGCCGTGATGGAGAAGCGGCAGACTTCGCGTAACCACTGGCGTACACGGGGGTTCCGGGGATTATGGGTGATGACGAAGGGGACTGTGTTGTTGGATTTTTTGCTCTTGTAATGTAGAGTGTCCTGGTGTTCAGCCTATTTTCTGGCTTTTTGAATGATACTTTCAGGGTATCCACGCTTCTTGAAGAAGGTGTTTAGTTCCAGACTGTGGATATGACATTTCTGCAGTGTGGAGCATAGCCGGCGAATGAGCATGAATTGTCTCACAGGAATGTTGGCAATCCAATGGCGTGGATGGCATGAGTGGAAGGTAAGGTAGTTGTGGGCATCAGTCGGCTTAGTATACAGCTCTGTGCAGATGTATTCATTCTCCAATTTGAGGAGAACATCTAGAAATGCTATTTCATAAGTGGAACTGTTTATGGTGAATTTAATAGCCGGGTAAAATGACGTAATATAGGCACTGAACTCATCCAGCTGTTCTTTTGTTCTCATCCACAAGACCAAGATGTCATCAACAACTCTTTTCACCTGTCTTCATCCACTGGTACTGATGATATATATATATATATGTAATAAAATGTAAAACCTTCTTTCTCAAATCGTCAAAACAATGGGAAGACGCAGTGGGGCAATTCCTACCTTCAATTCAATCCAGTTACTATATTTGGAGAGGATGTACACTAGTACAATAAAGGTCATCTTCCAGTGGCCCTCAAAATAAAAACACTGACAAATTAAGATGACTGATATTTTGAATAACTCTCTCTCTCTCTCTCTCTCTCTCTCTCTCTCTCTCTCTCTCGTGCTCGCTCACTCGCTCTCATTTTATCTTTCAATGTTTCATTCCATTGCGTTTTAATCTCATCCCCCCCCACCCACCCACCCACACACTTTCATTGTTGTTTTTGAGGACAAGTTTTAAATGTACTTTGAATGACTAAAGATTCGATGAATCTTTCACAGATATACGTACATATTTCCATATCTTTGTAGCCTAATAAGTGAACGATTTACAAAACATTTCCGTGTTGACCACAGGAAAAAGAAGATTTGATATAGAGAGTGAACGTAGTCGTGTATCACCTTCAACCCACAGGAGATTGCTACAAAAGAAAAAGTCATTTCTCCCACTCCAGTAACTATCGCCGTGTCGGTCTCGCTGTTAGTGTCGTATCTGTTTACATTTTTCACACGGTTTTAATAAGCACTCTGTGGAGACTGATGTGCAAAATACATCTTTGCAATGAAGATCTTTCAGTGAAAGGCAATCTAGGAAGACGCAAAAATGCAAATAAAACGCCATAACGATGACAACGACGATGACGATGACAACTACAGTTACTGCAGCAATAACAGTATTGCCAACAACAGTTAGAGTACAAGTACGATAACGACAGTGACGTCGACAATACTGTTAATGACGACTATTTGATTCCTAACTAAGAACTATTTTTGACTCATCGATATAAGAAAGTAAACATCCGTAGATTCTGCGTGTGAATGTATTGATTTAAAGTGTAATTTTTGTATTTTTTACCGCTGTGAAATGTTTCAAAACACATGTCAATTTTAGATTAACCGTAATATTTTCCTTTATTTTGTCATCCCATGGCACCCATCTGAGAAAATAAAATTGATTGAAAGAGGCCAGGAAAAAATTACGAGTCTTTCAATTGGCTATCCCTAGCTCAATAGTTCGCAAAACTGACTTTTTTTCTCGACAATGTTTTGTTTTTTGTTTTTCATTGTTTGTTTGTCTGCACAATCCTAAAAGAAGAAAACAAAGCCTGGATTTGTCGGCAAGCCATGAGTCACAAACGGTGTCAAGTGCAGAATCGTCACAACACCTACACCCTACCCACGCATGCTGGCTGGCTTCACCAGGTTCCTTGTTTCAAAGTAGGTCTGACCTTCCCCAAGCGCCTTGGCAACCCAAAGTGGTCGTGGTAGGCGATCTTTTTAAGTCAAAGGATACAAATTTTAGACAGGCCTGCTAAATTCTCAGCAGCCAGCACATCCTAGAGATCAGTTGGAAAGAGCACGGCCCTCAAAACAGATCTTGCTCGACCGGCATATGACGTAATTGCCGACACTGTTTGAGGAGAGTCTGGCGTCACTTGCCCAGCGAGAGAGGGCAGGTGCGCTCGGGAAGGGAAGAGAAGCTCTCACATTGAAAAAGACGGCGCAGAATGTGACCTCAGAGGCAGGGCATCGGGTCGAGGGGTCAGGGTCACTGGCACGGCGGTGCACTTTAAGGTGACGTCAGAGAAGTAGTCCAGTCATACCAGAGTTGTTTACACTCCATTTACTTGGCAGCCTGCTGACGTCCATAGGCTTCTGGCTCTCAATGAAATATTTCGGTGGCCAAGATGAAATGTGGACACTAGAGTACAGCATGTCAACTCTGGAGTGTAAATGACGTCAGAAAGGGTTTCTCTGTGCGTTTGAGTTGAAAAAGAAAGCTGGAGGTGGAGCTGTAGATGCTGACAAGGAACGGAAAGAGTGAAAAGCAGACTAAGACGCGGAAAAGAGGAGGAGGAACTGACAACTACTGGGAAAGACTCTCTGACATTTGGGCTTCAATTGTTACATACTGATTGCCACAACGACAATCTCTCAGGAAAGCGATAGTTCTTAGGATAGAAGAGGACTACGTTGTTGGTTCTCTTAGATTTTCGTTGGTTCTGTATTGATTATATAGGCATCCAGTGCTCACTAAAGGTAACATAGTCTCTTCGTTGATCGTTCTCTCATGTTGGTGTTGATTGAACAAAACTGCAATGGCTCAAACGGAGCAGTTTTGTCCATGAGAGCAAGAGGCTTTCTCGACAGTACAAGGAAGTCCTCCCCCAGAACACTCTCCCTCTGATCACCGGGGAAGAGGAAAACCCCTGCACAACGGGCAAAACAGACATCCAGGTCTGCACCAGCGTTCCACATGTTGCCTCAGGGGACAGCCAGGTTGACATTGCTCGACGGGCACTTACTCTAGCCATGATTGACGATCAGTACCCACGGGAGGCGTGGATCCACGCTTACACTGATGGATCAGCAACAAATGCCTTATCCAATGGAGGTGCTGGCATCCTGATTCAGTTCCCTGGGGGACATACAGCCACAGTCAGTGTTGCCACAGGCAAGCACTGCACAAACTACAGGGCAGAAGCGGAAGCACTCATGCAGGCGGCCTCCATGGTTCAGGATTCCCCAGACCCATGCTACCAATAGTCTTCCTCGCAGACGCCCTATCAGTCCTCCAGGCCCTAGAGAACGGAAAACTCTCCCAGCTGACTAAAGCATTTCAGAGGGTCGGACAAACCAGAAGAGTTGTTCTCCAGTGGATACCAGCCCACTGTGGGATTCCAGGAATCGAAAGGGCAGACGAGCTGGCGAAAGAATAAGCCTAGAAAGAACAACTTGAAAATAGTGTCAGCTGTAGTGAGCGAAAGACCATCATCAAGACATTGATGAGGCCGAGAACAAACAGAGACGACTACCACTTGATGTCCAGAGAGCAGCAGATCGTCCTTATCAGGCTGCGCACCGGCCAAAACAGGCTTAATGCTGACATGAACCGAAAGTCCAGGCTGGCACCATCACCAAAATGCGCATGTGGTCTGGAAGACCAAACAGCAGAACACATCCTCCAGAGTTGTCCCTTACTTGAAAAAGAAAGGAAGGAAGTGTGGCCGTCACCAACTCCCCTGCAGATCAAACTTTATGGCAGTCGCGACGAGTTGGAGAAAACGACGTCATTCATCACCCATGCCGGATTGACCGTATAGCCGCTGCGAACGACAAGAAGAAGAAGAAGAAGAAGCTAGGCAGGCCCAACTTGTGCGAACGGCGTGGTCCGAGGGTGAATGTACACGACTGATGCGAAGGCACTGGGACAGCGATCCTCCGTTGTGACCAACGCTTGTCATGTACGCAGTACATGTGACCTGTGACAATTTCCAATGGTAGTCGTTGTCAAAGCGTTTTCATTTGTGGTTGATTTTACCTCTGCATGCCTCGCATATATATGCCTGGCCTCCTCACTATAGTCGGAGCTTAGCCTTTCATCTTTTTATAATCTTATGGAGCTCTTCGGACCATCGTACGTAGTTCCGGCTCCTTCGACACACCTCTCAATATTCAGCACCGTCAAGTCCATGCATGCATGGGTCCAGATATAGTTGCTCAGTCCTGTCAGAGCCCGTAACATTTATGGCAGTGGAGGCTGGGTAGAGACGGTGGCTTGGAGTGCGAAGAGAATCAGTTGCTGGTTCTGGGTAGCACAGTACGGAATCTGTTCAACCTACACAGCCTGGCTCTTATGTACTTTTAAAGTCTCTTTTTATCAGTTTATTTTTCTTCCGTTTTCTTTTTAAGATCTGTAAAATGAATGTCATTGTGTGTGTGTGTGTGTGTGTGTGTGTGTGTGTGTGTGTGTGTGTGTGTGTGTGTGCGTGCGTGCGTGCGCGCACACATAACTGGAAGTAACCTTGTCTTTTAACTCTGTACATAATTGAGGTGTATGAATAGCACTATGAGCTTCATTATATATTTGTAACAGTGCTTTAGAATCATCATCATCGTCGTCGTCGTAGTTGTTGTTGTTATTATCATCATTATCATTATTACATACGAAACCTTGACTCGCTTGACTTATTTCTGCTTATTGCTTATTGCTGCTTGCTGCCGATGTGGGAGCTAGGGGTTTTGTAGGCCACACAGTCCACAACAATTGTAGGCAGCTCAGCCTCTCCGGACGTCAGTTCACAAGGATGGCGAGGGCTACGGCAGAGTTGGCAGACAAGGCATCATGATGGATCTGGATCAACCGGTACACCAGGAACCGGAACACTACTGTCCAACAGTAGTGGAAGCAGGCAGTTTCTGCCCTGTGATGCAAGCAAGGCGTGCAAAGAGATGAAGGCAGCAGACGGACACCTGGACATATAACCAGGTGTGGCCCTCCCCCCAAGAAGTGTAAAAGGTCGAAGCACTTGTTGATGGGCGCTCTTCCTCTGAAGTCCGTCTGTTGACTCGCTTCGTCGGGAGTTTCTTGCCACTTGTGGACTCTCTGAGGAACACAGGGAGGCAACCATACCAAGCCAACGGTGCCAATTTTGGGCAGTTCTTCTCAGCTGGGCCCATATAAGTTTGCACGCCCTTGTCTCGCTTTCAACTAATTTCCTCCATGTCTGCTTTGGCCTCCCAACTCTTCTCTTCCCCAGTGGTCAAATCCAATGCCTGAATTGTGACGTTGTCAACTGGTTTTTGTAGGGTGTTTTCTATTCACCCCCACTATCTAGGCAGCATCCTAAGTGGAACTGCTTCATGCAAAACTCTCTGCGACTTGAAATCATGGTTCTCCTTGCTAATGAAAGACGAACAATAGCAGCACTAATGGATTATTTTTAATATCTGTACATGTAGAACAATATGGACAGTCGCTATATTAAGATTTTTCTGCACCCAATTGAATCCTCTGACCATTGGCAGATGGACAACTTTGTCCGAAGTGTAACCCCCAAGACTTACAAGGGTTTATATAGCCGAGTTGAGCTCCCTGTACAAGACGCGGTGCAGTAGTGGCACACACTAACAACTCAATGGCTGAAGATGTCGAACAAGTGCGGCTTCTCAGCAAACCACGTGACCTTCGATGCTTGATAGATCCTAGAATTAACCTCTCGCACTACCGCCCACATCGCGCATCGCCAGCCAATCGGCGAGCGTGTATTTGTCATCATGCAGTTTCCACGTGGCGGCAATTTTCACAGATAAGCCCATTCGTATTGTGAAATAAACTTACGCTCCAGGGAGAAAAATACCGCTATGGTCAAAATGTGTGTCAGAAAACACGCTCTTTTGAACAAACACTTTAGAATGCTCAAATTGTACGCTACGAGCGATTATTTATGGTGACAGCACAGTATAAGAAGTGATGATGATGATGATGATGATGATGATGATGATGATGATGATGATGATGATGATGATGATGATGCATGGTGTGTGTGTAGTTCGGACCTTCAGTGATTGTCTTAGGAACCTGTTTATGACTGTAGTTCAGCAATTTTCAATACCTTAGTAGAACTGTTTGCCTCGGATTCGGTTGTTGGCAGGGCGATACAAGAGGCTAACTGCATGTTCCTCCGCAGCGTGTGTGTTGAATGCGGTGCTTGATGATCTGTGTGTTCTTGCATGGGAGATGGGGTCGATCTTCCAGGGTGGGTGGAACGTGCGGTTGGATCTGAATGATCTGACCTTGTCCAGATGCTTCCTGGTAACCTCTTTGGTTGCTTGGAGTCCCCTCTGGCTAAGCTACTGGAGCAGGCCCCAAGAACATGGAGGAGTGTGTAGGAGTAAGGGGTGGCGATGGCAGGGTAGGGATAAGGGTTCGACTTGTGCCAGGGGAGGCGGAAAGGCTGGGGGGAAGGGGGAGGGGGTGGGGAGGGTTGGAGGGGAAGTTGGGGTAATGCAGTCGGGCCACTATGATGGAGATAAAATCACCGTGCTGAGAGTGCCAGCCAGTCTTGCCCTAGACCTTTGTCCTGGAGAGAGCAACGGCATCAGCATGCATCTCAGACCTCCGCTTCCTTATTTCCTGCGGCGCTGCTGCCAAAACTTATCCTGACCACGCCTTCAGGTGTTTCCCGCCATCAGGCGGGAACCGGATGATGACATTGGACCTCTCCCCTAGTGGGCCCCTGCAAAGAGGTCCCTAAGGACACGGACTCTGTTATTTGTCATGTGGTACAACCCGTTACCAGCAGATGGGCAGACGATGTAAATAGCTGGCGAAGTACTGCTAGCTTGAAAAGGGTTGCCCAGAGCGAGTTTTAATTGCTGAGGGAGAGTGCATAACCCGGAGGACATGATACACATGTTTACTGAAGGTTTATCGCCGGATTAATTAAATGTTAGAGGCGTTTCTGTTTTCGACGATGCATGAACCCAGACAGTTCGACACGTGCAAGAGAACCAGTAACTTTTATGATCGGTCTTCGATCGTTTGTCTGATTACGGTTTGAAAGAGCTGACCTCGAAATGAGGGAGAGAAGAAGAGGAGTGATAAGTTCCTTCCTTTGGCAAGTCTGACACCATCTCTTGGCCCGTATCACTCTGCAGATGCAACAAACAGATTCGATTTTTGGTTGGTTGGTCGGTCGGTGGTAGATCGGTCGTTCGGTTGGTTAGGTAAATTATTGGTCTGTTGGTGGTTTGATTGGCTGGCTGGCTGGCTAGCAGGATGGCTCTCTGGTTGGTTGGTCGGTTGGCTTGTTGGCCGATTGGTTGGTTGATTGGTTGGTTGGTTGGTTGGTTGGTTGGTTGGTTGGTTTGGTTGGTTTGGTTTGGTTGGTTGGTTGGTTGGTTGGCTGGCTGGCTGGCTGGCTGGCTGGCTGGCTGGCTGGCTGGCTGGTTGGTTGGTTGGTTGGGTTGGTTTGGTTGGGTTGGTTGAGTTGGCTGGGTTGGTTGAGTTGGTTGGGTTGGTTGGATTTGGCTGGCTGGCTGGCTGACTGGCTGGCTGGGTGGTTGGGTGGCTGGTTGGCTGGTTGGTTGGTTGGTTGGTTGGTTGGTTGGTTGGTTGGTTGGTTGGTTGGTTGGTTGGTTGGTTGGTTGGTTGGTTGGTGGATTGGGTTGGGTTGGTAGGTTGGTGGGTTGGGTTGGGTTGGGTTGGGTTGGTTGATTGATTGGTTTGGTTGGTTGTTTTCGTTGATTATTGGTTGAAAGAATTTGATTTGTTGATCTAGTAGGGTTGGATGGGTCGGTTGGGGTGGTTGGGTTTCTTTATAAGACTCCACCTCTATTGCTCTTCATTACAAATGCAAGTATGGTATTGCGAGATTGTTCGATGCAAGCTGCAGTGCAGCCAAAGCCTAAAAGAGACACTAGATGTACGGGTTGCAAGTACTGCCAGAGTGCAGGGCTGTGGCGAAGTTCAACTGTCAACCTTCCGCACCAAAGTTTCAGCGTCCGGAGATCGATTCCTTGGCACGACCGTAACTGAGCGGCACAACTTGGGTGCCGTTTTGTGGTGATCACATATCAGTGTCCCCCAAAACATTTAATGCGTATTTTTTATGTTCCCATGACGACGACGAGGACATTGATGACGATGATAATGATGTCGACGACGACGAAGATGATGTTGATGACGAGGACAAGGACGACGACGACGAGGACGATACTGCTGCTGCTGCTGTTGCTGATAATGATTATGATTATGACGATGATGGGAACGACGACCATTGTCGTTGTTATCATCATTGTTATCATCATTGTTATCGTCATTGTCGCTGTTGCTGTTGTTGCCGTCGTCGTTGTCATCGTGGAGTGCGTCGTTGTTGACTTTGCTGTTACTGCTGCAGCAGTTGCGGCCTGCCACATGCACAGTGAGCATGCACGCAACAAAGCAAAGTTATTTTGCATCAACACCTCTCCTCGATCAGACACGAAACCTTTTCCTGGGTGTCTGGAAATGCTTTCTTGTTCAGTGCATGTTTTCTGATAATTCTGATATTGTGTGAGGTGGTATGTGTGCGTATGTGTGTGTGTGTGTGTGTGTGTGTGTGTGTTTGTGTTTGGGGGTGGGTGTGTGTGTGTGCGTGTGCGTGTGTGTATTCGTGTGTGTGTGTGTGTGTCTGTGTGTGTCTGTGTTTTTTTGTGTCTCTATGTGTGTGTGTGTGTGTGTGTGTGTGTGTGCGTGGTGGTTTTAACCCTCATCATGAAGGCCCAGCTGCGTTGGGTCGGTCATGTCATGAGGATGAGCGACACCCGCCTTCCCAAAAGGATCTTCCTCTCTGAGCTGGCTGATGGTGCAAGGGCCCCTGGAGGTCCAACCAAACGCTACAAAGACGGCATAAGGGCCACTCTCAGAGCTTGCAGGTTCAGTGTCTCAGGCTGGGAGTCCCTGGCTGCGGACCGCAGCACCTGGCGCTCGGCGGCTGCCCAGGGTGTAGCGGCTTTTGAGGAGCGGCGCCTGCAGAGGTTGGACAGCAAGCGTGCTGCCCGTAAAGAAAGGAGGCTGGACCCTACTACTGCTGTTGCATGCCCGGAGTGCGGTCGCTCATGTGCATCGCAGTTCGGGCTGCAATCCCACCTTCGGAGTCACTGAGGTCATCGTCGCCCGCGACGGACATCCTAGAAGTGTGTTTAGCGAATTCCACCTACCATCCCATCACCCAGTAATGTAGAGACTCCATCTGTTTCAATGGAATAACTCAGATCTGGCTTACCACTTCTGCCTTACCACTTCTGCGTTTCCACTCTTTCAACAACAGAGCTGTGGAAGTGGTGTGTGTGTGTGTGTGCTTGCGTCTGTGCGTGCGTGCGTGTGTGTATGCGTGCGTGCGTGCGTGCGTGCGTGTGTGTGTGCGCGCGTTATGCGTGTGTGTATGTGTGCGCGCACTCTCCGTGTGTGTGCGCGCGCACGCGCGCGTGTGTGTGTGTGTAATTGTGTGTGTGTGTGCGCAGGTGCTCTGTGTGTGCGTGCTTGCGCGCGCGTGTGTGTGTGTGCGTCTGTGTGTGTGTGTGCGTGCGTGCGTGAGTGCGTCTGTGTGTGTGCGTGCATGCTTGCGTGCGTGCGTGCGTGCGTGCGTGTGTGTTTGCGTGCGTGTGTTTTGTATGTGTGTGTGTGTATGTGTGTGCGTGCGTGTGTGACTCTTTGTTGAAAGCTGAGTACGTCTCGCTGACCACCGCAGCCGATGGAAAGGCGTGGTCAACGAGGGCATGTTTGTGAGTGAAGTCACGAGGATCGGCAGTTGGAGGACAAGATGAGCCAGAGGAGGCAGAGTGAACAGACCGCAGCTTCCTCTAGTCCTAGTTTATGTGTGCAGGGTGCGGAGAGACTCCCTCGACTGAGTGAGACTTTCAGGCACTTCAGGTCCTATCCCCGAGCGACCAGACCCAGCAAGGCGCTCTAGTTGTCTCTCGAGAGAGGTGGTTGCCCAATGCTGCTGCAGCTACTCCTGTGACTTCCTATGACGCACAGTTGTAAGCTCAGCCATGCACAGAGTACGGACGTATTCAGGATTCGAACAAACGCGTCGTTAGAATCTTTTTGAAAGGGGCCAGTGGTAACGTTTCTTCTGCTCCGTCAATCACGCGAAACCAGCATGTTCACTGCACAACAATTTTCACACCTAGGATAATTGTGTCGAAAGCTTAGTGACATTTTTAGCTGTGGAAGACAGTTAATCGAAGGAAACGGATACTCCACTCTCCAAAGGATATGATATGGTGGCGAGGAGAGGGGTGTGTGTGTGTGTGTGTGTGTGTGTGTGTGTGTGTGTGTGTGTGTGTGTGTGTGGAGAGAGCGTGAGGCAAGGAAGGGAGAGGGCGAATGAGGGGTGGGTGGGCATGGAGAGGTAGAACGATTTGACCAAACTGCCAGAAGGACCGTTCCCTGAGCATCAGTGAAGGCAGATGCAGAGAAGGCCCGCCATGATGGCACTAGAGCCGAAATGAGCAGTCCTGAAGCAGACGGCCCAAGACGTTCTCGAGAGAGATTTGTGGAAGGCCTCCCAAAAAGTAGGAAAAGCGTTCCCGACTTGACATGGATGGTGTCATTTAATCGATAGAGGGCAGTAATTGATACAGTCGTTCCCTGGCCTGGGTGGTGGTTTAGAGTAATGAAGCAAGAAAAGACACGGAATCAATTTGTTTGGAAAGTGTCTTGCCGCTGAAATGGGAAACTCTAATGCAATGACAACTCGCGAGAGAGAACATGCCCACACAGCTCCATGAAGACAGCACTATGAAGACAGCACTATAAAGACAGCACTATGAAGACAGCACTATCAAGACAGCACTATCAAGACAGCACTATGAAGACAGCACTATAAAGACAGCACTATGAAGACAACACTATAAAGACAGCACTATGAAGATAACACTATAAAGACAACACTATAAAGACAGCACTATAAAGACAACACTAGGAAGACAGCACTAACAAGACAGCACTATGAAGACAGCACTCTGAAGACAGCACTATGAAGACAGCATTATGAAGACAGCACTATGAAGACAACACTATCAAGACAACACTAGGAAGACAGCACTATGAAGACAGCACTATGAAGACAGCACTATCAAGACAGCACTATCAAGACAACACTATGAAGACAGCACTATGAAGACAGCACTATGAAGACGGCACTATGAAGACGGCACTATCAAGACAACACTATGAAGACAGCACTATGAAGACAGCACTATGAAGACGGCACTATCAAGACAGCACTATGAAGACAGCACTATCAAGACAACACTAGGAAGACAGCACTATGAAGACAGCACTATGAAGACGGCACTATGAAGACGGCACTATCAAGACAACACTATGAAGACAGCACTATGAAGACAGCACTATCAAGACAGCACTATCAAGACAACACTATGAAGACAGCACTATGAAGACAGCACTAACAAGACAGCACTATGAAGACAGCACTATGAAGACAGCACTATAAAGACAGCACTATGAAGACAGCACTATGAAGACAGCACTATGAAGACAGCACTATCAAGACAGCACTATCAAGACAGCACTATGAAGACAGCACTATGAAGACAACACTAGGAAGACAGCACTAACAAGACAGCACTATGAAGACAGCACTATCAAGACAGCACTATGAAGACAGCACTATCAAGACAGCACTATGAAGACAGCACTATCAAGACAGCACTATCAAGACAGCACTATGAAGACAGCACTATGAAGACAGCACTATCAAGACAGCACTATGAAGACAGCACTATGAAGATGGCACTATGAAGACAACACTATCAAGACAGCACTATGAAGACGGCACTATCAAGACAACACTATGAAGACAGCACTATCAAGACAGCACTATCAAGACAGCACTATCAAGACAACACTATGAAGACAGCACTATGAAGACAGCACTATCAAGACAGCACTATCAAGAAAACACTATGAAGACAGCACTATCAAGACAGCACTATGAAGACAGCACTATGAAGATGGCACTATGAAGACAGCACTATGAAGACAGCACTATCAAGACAGCACTATGAAGACAGCACTATGAAGACAGCACTATCAAGACAACACTATCAAGACAGCACTATCAAGACAACACTATCAAGACAGCACTATAAAGACAACACTAGGAAGACAGCACTAACAAGACAGCACTATGAAGACAGCACTATAAAGACAGCATTATGAAGACAGCACTATAAAACAGCACTATGAAGACAGCACTATAAAGACAGCATTATGAAGACAGCACTATGAAGACAACACTATGAAGACAGCACTATAAAGACAGCATTATGAAGACAGCACTATGAAGACAGCACTATGAAGACAGCACTATGAAGACAGCACTATAAAGACAGCATTATGAAGACAGCACTATGAAGACAGCACTATGAAGACAGCACTATAAAGACAGCACTATGAAGACAGCACTATGAAGACAGCACTATAAAGACAGCACTATCAAGACAGCACTATGAAGACAGCACTATGAAGACAGCACTATCAAGACAGCACTATGAAGACAACACTAGGAAGACAGCACTATGAAGACAGCACTATGAAGATGGCACTATGAAGACGGCACTATCAAGACAACACTATGAAGACAGCACTATGAAGACAGCACTATCAAGACAACACTATGAAGACAGCACTATGAAGACAGCACTATCAAGACAGCACTATGAAGACAGCACTATGAAGACAGCACTATGAAGACAGCACTATGAAGACAGCACTATGAAGACAGCACTATGAAGACAGCACTATGAAGACAGCACTATGAAGACAGCACTATCAATACAACACTATGAAGACAGCACTATGAAAACAGCACTATGAAGACAGCACTATGAAAACAGCACTATGAAGACAGCACTATGAAGACAGCACTATGAATCCAGCACTATGAAGACAGCACTATCAAGACAACACTATGAAGACAACACTATGAAGACAGCACTAT